>VUQG01044739.1:6235-23312 GCA_015106755.1 Etia nguti | reverse complement strand
CGTTCAGTTCAAGTTTGGAGCTGTTACATCACTCTACAAACTCCTGAAGAGTGGGCCCGTGGTGTTGTGAGGGGCCTGAAAGCAGTGTCAGGAGAACTGTGTCGTCAGCATATTTCACCAGGCGACAGTTGGGCTGTGTGGATCTGCAGTCATCGGTGTAAAGGATGAAGATCAGGGGGGAGAGCACACAGCCCTGGGGGGAGCCGGTGGAGGTGGAACGGAGACTGGAAAGAGAGTTGTTCACCCAAACTTTCTGAGTCCTGTTTGTCAAAAAGTCCAATATCCACAGGATTAGCTGATCATCCAGATGAAATCGGGAGGAAAGTTTAGTGGCCAGGATATGAGGCTGCAGAGTGTTGAACGCTGATGAGAAATCAGCAAACAGAAGTCTGGCGGAGGAGACGGGGAGCTCCAGATGTTTGTGGATGGAGTCCAAGATGAAGATTTTTGCATCACTGACACCTCTGCGTGCACGGTAAGCAAACTGGAGTGAGTCCATCAGGGGGTCAGTTCCTCTTACGATGTGCTGTTTTATCATCTTCTCCATGGCCTTCATCACCAGGGAGGTTAGAGCCACCGGACGAATATCATTCAGAGACTTTGGGTTGTTTCTTTTGGGGATGGGGATGACTGTGGAGTGTTTCCACAGCTGGGGGACGGTGTGACTGTCAATTGAGTGTTGAAATAGAGTCCGGAACACACTTCCTAGTTGCCCTGCACAGTGCCTCAGAACTCGACTGCTGATGTTGTCAGGGCCGGGTGAGCTCCTCTCCCTGGTCCTCCTGAGGGCTCTCACCACGTCCTCGGTCTTGAAGGTGAGTGCAGAGCTGCCAGGTTTGAGTGAGGATCTGGACTCCTCGAGCTGGGTGATATTGTCCGTCTCAAACCTGGTGTAGAAAGCGTTGAGGTCATCAGAGAGGGAGGAGGGGTTGCTGCCCTCCACCTCGATGGTTCTGGGGGTGGTGACCACAGTATTCACAGAGGCCATGGTTTTGAGGCCTTAATCCATCATGTGGATTAAGTTTTTATTTTATCCATAACAAAACTAAAATCATACCTTTTTAAAAGGCTGAACCTTCTCAGCTATGATCCAGTTGGCAAGGCACAGACTCACAGTTCAGTAGCTGTATAGTTCTTATCTGATCTGCACGTTGGGGACAGTGGGAAGGAAAAACTCCTTTTTAACAGGAAGAAACCTCCAGCAAAACCTAAAGGTCTGCTTTGTCTCTCTTTAGCACCAAGTCCAGACGTGCAATACAGTAATTATTGTATTTGTGCAATAACTTTGTTCTCTGTAGAATCTCCAATCAGTATTGCCAAAATTCTCATTATGTATCAAAATATGATTATTTAGTGTCTCTGTGCACTTAAAAAAATGCTAAGGCCAAACATGCTCTAAACACTGTTTCCAGACGTTTTTTTCTTCTCCTGGCACTGTATGATGTCACTGAAAGCATCTGTCCTTAATTTGGCCACAGTTTAGAGCTGCTCCCCTGTTATTTTTTCACAATACAGTACTTTTAAGGATTTATTAAATTCATTAGGAATATGATAAATGTAGTATACCAGACCTTCTGTATTATATGACTAGATAATTAAAGCAACCTTTGTCTTTCATTCAGTCCATTCAGAAATTAAGCAAATAAATTAAATTTAGAAACATAACATACATTTATACCATTAACACACAACTGAGAGTTTAAATGTATGAGAGATGATGACGTTTATCAAAGCTGATTTGATTTGGTTTTCCTATCTTCTCATTTTTTAGGTAAACTGGGGCTATTAAAATGATGTTGAAAGTGATAACAGTGGATCTTAGAAAAAACAAATGAACAAAAATATGTGGTTTATGTAACACTTACTTTCTGAAATGTTAGGAACACTAAGCATACTAATATGAAATGTTTGTTTTGGGGTTTTTTGCAATGCCTTGTGACTATAGTGAATATTTGACTTTGCAAGTACTGCAATAAGAGTATGAAAAAAACTTTGTAGGTTAGCATATTATACCATCGCCCTTTTTAAAAAAAAAAAAATCATACTCTACCCGACACATGCCACACTCTGCAGATTGTCAAACTGAACTGTATCGCTGGAAACTGTGACTTCTGGCAAGGTTTACCATGGCACACAGTTGTATCTGTACCATTGGGCCATCTGCGACCTGTATTAAAGATGAGATAAATAACACAGAGCCAGAACTGTTTATAGACACTGAACGAAAAGACACAACAAATGTATTTCTAGGCGTATATAAGCTCATCTATTCTTGTGCATACCTGGACTGGGAGGACAGCACTCAGCTTGGCTGCTTGAGGGTCTAATAATTTTACAGCTGTTTAACGGTGGAAATGCCAACAAATTATTTAAGTTTTGTCTACTATTGGTTTGTTCTTCTTTGACAAAATACATTAACACATCGAACTGTAATATCTACATTTTTTTTTTTTTTTTGAAAGTCTAACATAAAATACTTTTTATTTCCACTCAGGACTGCCCACTTTATGTTTTTGTTTATTTTTCTATACATTTGGCTTCATAGATGTCAGGGGCTGGGTCTGTGAGCCAGCATTTTGAGTTCATTTTGTACTGTTGACTTATGTTATTGAAGATATGTTCAGTTCTTGTTGTCGCTATTATTAGTTAGGATTTGAGTTTGCTTGTATTTTGACATTCATTGTTTATGTTAAGTTCATTTAGATATGAGCTCCTAGGTTGCTCAGTTTTAGTTCTGTGTTTATTAGGTTCCCCTTGAGTCTCACCCCTGTGTCTCCCTTGTTGGTTAGTGTGTCTAATCTGTCATGTCACATGCCTGCATGGTTCATGTTGTCAAGTTTGTGTCATGTTTCCTGTTTATTTTGAAAGTCTTGTTTCCATGCTCTATGTGCTTAGTTTACACTTCCCCTGTGGTGTCATTATGTTTATTTCAGTCAGCGTTTTCCCTGTGTTCCCACTCCCCCTGATCACCCCCTGTGTGTATTTAAGTCCTCTGTCTTCCTTTGTTCATTGTCAGGCCATCTGTTGTTCCTCCACGTCTCATCAAAGTCTTCACAGTTATCATAGTCATGACAGTCATTGCAATTTTCATAGTTTTTATTTTCTCCCAGTTTAGGTATCTGTTTGCAGAAGTTTTAATGTTCAAGTTAACCAGCCATAATAAAGGCTCGTTTTTTGTTGAAAACCAGTAGTTCCCCTCTCAGCGTCTGCTTTTGGGTCCGTTCACAAAATTCACCGACGCACCCCGCCATGACAATAGATTCATTTAATTATTAGTTTTTATTCATCTCTGGCTCTCCTCCACAGTGTGTCTTTTGTCCTGTCTCCCTCCCCTCAACCCCAACTGGTCACATAAGATGGCTGTCCCTTCCTGAGGCTGGTTCTGCCAAAGGTTTCTTCCTGTTAAAAGGGAGTTTTTCCTTCCCCCTGTCGCCAAGTGCTTGCTCACAGGGGGTTGTCTGATTGTATTACTGTCGGGTCTTTACCTTACAACATAAGGCGCCTTGAGGTGACTGTTGTTGTCATTTGACGCTATGTAAATAAAACTGGATTGAACAAATCACTTCTAATATATAAATCAGATCATATGGAAAATATCAAAGTATTAAAAGACTGAAAATGTCACAGGACAAAAGTAGATATGGTGTTACCTGTGGTCTCAAGATGTTTGCAAATGAAAGGTATTGATCCTTTATTGGTGATTTTTACAGTGTGACTGACAACTTTGCTAGGAATGACAAAACCAAAATCCAAAACATACTCTGGGAGCAGAAACCTGTGGGAAAGTTTGCGATAGAGAGTGAAAAATAAAACACGGGACACAAACAAACAAAGTTTGTGTAAGTGTTTGAGGTTTTTAGTTTCGAGAAAGGGTTTCTCTTTTTAGTTAAAGACAGCTTTCTGTTTTGTACAAGAAACTGAGTATCTTATATATCATTTGTATTCTGCATTTGTACATTGGGAGCACAAGATAATGACATGGTATCAAAAATGCACAAAGTGAAAATAAACAAATAGCCACACCATGTACCCACAAATTTGCACAAACACCAAGCAATAAAATCTGCCATGCAACCAAATATTATTCAGTCAATGAGGACTGCTTGAATTCCACAGCACAGTTTGACACAGTTCTCATTTCAGTCCAGCGAGTGGACCATCTGTTCCGCTAAACTGCATGTGTGTGGTTGTACTTGAATAGCTTGTGCCACTTTCTGAAGGATCCTTGTGGTTCTCCGGCCTCCAGCAAGCAAGCAGCCACAGCAAGAGCATTTTCTTTGATGAGCAACCTATCGATCTTCATGTGAACCAGCTCTTCATGCTAGTCACGTAGTCAAAAGACAGAAAAGTATTTAAAAGTTGGCAAAACTGCTCAGTATAAATACCTCAAAATACATTTTACTACGGTCATCATCCTGGGTTTCTGAGTTCTGGACTTTCTACCTCTGTTTATTATTCAACGTTCTCTATTTTTTTTCTGTAGCTTTTCTTTTTTTCATCTGTGTTCTTTTTTCATTACTTTTGGAGGATAATTATTTATAGTATCTTGCATCTTGAATTCAGATAGTGCTGTTTCTGTTTTCCGTCCACACGTTATGTTATCAGTCCAGTCTTCCCAGTCTTCCCATATTGTCAGGTCCTTAATTTAGATCTTCTGTGTTTCTGTTGGATTTATGGTCTATGGTATCAGTTTTATACTGGACCACATAAAGCTTTGTTTTTTGCACATTCATCTTCTCCTTCAGTCTGCATTTGGGTCCAACTTTAAATACAACATGATAACTAGCTGTTTCACGATTATGCCACTAAATTCATCACATGTACTGATATTGGCCTTTAAACATAAGAAAAATCCATGAACTTGGAAAATCTTGCATCAAGTAAACAATAATGATGGAGAGCTCTGATATTCACAGATTGGGGATGACCAATCACTTGTACCAAGTTTTTTTTGTGTTTTATTTTTAATATATTACTGTGAAAACCAAGAAGTGAATATTATACATTTTTATATCATTATAGAATATAAAATGTGAATGTATATTATGTCACATTTTGCATGTAATGCTAGTGTTTTAGCTATTATTTTAGTATTACATATTACTGTATTATGACTATTGTTATTTTAGCCCAACAAGAATGATGACTTCAACATTACTCAAGTCAGGTTGTTTTGTGAGTTAGTAATTTTGGCACTTTGTGGCATTATTTGTCTCAAACAGTCTTCATCCTTATCTTCTTTGAAAATGTTTAAGGTCACTAGGACAACACATAAAACCATGAGTAAATACTATGGGGATAAGGAGAAAATTGCAATTTTCAGTGTAATTCTGCAGCTGTTGTTTAGGTGAAAGGGGCCTATCAATACACAGATAAGGATTTGGGAAAACACGAGGCAGGTTACAAACAGTAGAGGTGGAGCAGTAATACCCGAAGGAAAGAAATATTAATTATTCATGTGCAGCTTATACGCCAACATTAAGAATACAGTAACTTCTTCATATATATATACAAAACTTTTTATGTGTAGGAAACATACAAATCTGCACTAACTGCAGTTTGAAGATGAAAATAAACCTTAAAGGTTTCTCAGAACACTGACTTTTGTTCTACCGTTCTAAATACTGCTGGAAAAAGTGATTTTTGTTTGTGGTTTTCATTACAAATAAATGTTTGTTAGTTCTCTTCATGATAATATCAAGACAACATGCTTACAATTACAGGATGTTTCTTTTTGTTTTTTGTGATCTTCATATTGTGAGCTGTTCCTAAAATGAATTTACTGACTGTACTGACTACTGCAAACTGGTGTAATCATATGTATTTACATGTAAAATGCGTGTACTGTATAAATGACTGTGCATACGCAGGTTTCGTGGCAAATTCAAGCTGAGCCTGGGAAACACTGCCACTCCAGTCAGCGTGATCTCCTGCGGTACTAGGAAAGCCACCTGTGCCTGAAGCTTCTTCGTAAAAACCTCCAGGATGGCTGGGAGGTAGAGTACCTGTAGTAACTGCACCATACCAGCTTTAACATAACGCTGTCACTCACGCAAACACAACACAGGTAAAGGAAACCATCAACATTCATGTTAAAATAAGTTACATTTCCACCGTGGAAGCAGTCCAAAGATAAACTCACCTCAGCGGGAATGACCATTGGCCAACCAGGTCTAACCTCATGTTCAAAGTCTCTCATCTGCCCCACTTCCTCCTCATCAGCATCATCACCCTCCTCTCTTTCAGGCTGTATACTGCATTTAAAGCCCACGTGGCCAGTATTCCTTAGGATCACATCAGCTTCGCTTACAAGATGAAAAAGCTAGGAGGAAAGAACAAAGATTAAATGGAGAGGGGAAACACGGCTCTGCTTTTTAAAGCGGGCTGTGCCTTTATTTCATCATGTCAAGCAGCTTATGGCAAACAGACAAAGTACTCCACCTAGTGTCCTGTATATTTTGTAGAGAAAACATTTTTTTTTTTTTTTTTTGAGAAGCACTGATGATGATGATGATGATGATGATGATGATGGGCACCTTTTACATCTTATAGTTTGTGAAAATATAAGAAAGGTGAAAAGATAGAAGGGAAACAAACAAGCAAAAACATAAAACATTTCACAGCTGTACATGTGCATGCACAATCAGGGCTGTTTCAGGACTTTCTTAATTATAAATCTGGATAAATGTAATTTCTGACTACAAGAGAACAACACAGGAGTAAGAAAGAGAGAGAGCGAGAGAGAGAAAAATGCTGAACAGACAGGAAGGTCGAAGAAATGTTCTGCTGAATCGCTATTTCAACTAAATCAAAAATCAATGAAGTGACCTTGTTTTGAATATCAATGATAACTGATCCGGATGGCTTGCATACACAAAGAAGGAGTGGAGGTAGTGTGGAAAAACTAGGCAGTGACATTTAAAGTTTATGTGCTTCCTCTCAGCAGTATTTTTAGTGTTTTAAAACAAGGTAAAATATCAACTTAAACATTCCATCTTTAAACAGTCTTAATGACAGTTATCATGCTCTCTCCGGAAAGAATTAACAGGCAACGACAGAGAGAATTCGAATCGAAAAGATGGAAAATAATCACAAATAATCATAAAGCAAACTTTACCAAGGCAGCAAACAAGATTTATAATGAACAATCACAAACAAATGTGACGCCCTCTCTTTCAGGCTCATCAGTGTTCCCTTCAAAATGGCAGCATGCTTCACTCCTCTAAGTTTTGTAAAAAATCTAATTAGTTTTGTCTGAGATATCAGGCGTGACACATGGGTGAGCAAACAGATGGCAACAGAACAACAAGGACAAGGGAAGCAGGATAAAAGAACATCAAGGAGGAAAAATGAACACAAAATAATGGAGAGCATCATAAACAAACTCAAATCCGTACTCAGTCCTGTGATTACCAGACCTAATGAAATGCAAATTCCATCATTATCAGTGGGATTACAATAACAGAAAGATAGAAATATGGAAAATGTAGCTCATAGTCCCACTTTTTAAGGGTTCAAAACTAGGTTTTTCTTTTTAATATTTTGTGGAACCTTTCTCCCCCTTCAAGGCCCTCACAGAAACCACCCTCTACTTGCTTAAGGGGTTGGGTTCAGGAGAATAAAATATATGAACATGCAATAACAATGAGATCAGTGAGATTCAGCTGACCTGGGACACTAGTGTTGTAGATGAAAACAAGGTTAAAAATCTTATACTAATTTATGTTTTGGCACAATTATAGCACACAGAATGCTTCGATGTAACTGTCAAATTGTTGCTTCTGTCAGCAGTGAAATCTGCTGACAGGGCAATGTTTCATTTCCATTATGAGCTATACTAGCCCAGACTTTAGAAGGAGCATGCCAGATGAGGTAGAATGCTTTAGATCATGGGCTGTTTTGATGCTTTTTTTTTTTTATTTTTTTAAATTCCCATTAATATATTTAATTACTTGCACTGCTTACATCTCATTCTGACATGCAACTCTACCTCAATTTAAATGTGGTGACCCTGGTGACTCATTCAGCTCTGAGTGTCAGGTTTCATGGAGATGAGTGTGAGGACCCCAATGCAGACATGCAGAGGCAGAGTGTAAACTGAAAACAAGCATTTACTCTGAGTGGAGACAGTGCTGCGACAATGAGCAAAAGGCAAAATACAAAAGGAAAACTAGAAACATGAACTGACTGGAATCTAAACTCGCAACACAAACAACAAGTGATTTGACATTCCAACAAGAGACAATGGAAGACTGAGACAATATATACAAGAGGGTGATCGGGGAAGTGGAGACAGCTAGGAACGCAGCAGGGACAAATCAGGAATAATGAGACAGAGGAAGCAAAACTAAACATAATGCACATGAGACAAGGACTATCAAAATAAGACAGGAAACTAACACAGAGGCAAAGACTGAGACACACAGACTCGACAAAGACAAAAGGAGAATAAACAGAGACAAGACTGACTACAGAGAGAGGGCAGAGAGGGACCAGGCAGACGCAGAGAACAAACGATCAAAACCACTATCAGTAAACTACAAGACTTCAAACTTAAATCTTTACAAAGACCAAAGATAAAGAATACAAAAACTAAGGATACTCTTAACTAAGAATAAGGAATTGCAACTCGAAACACTGGGTAACAGACCCAGGACCATAACACTGAGTCACATGTGAGATCTTCTGCCAATGATATAACACTGAAGCAGGTGTCCATAAAAAAAAATGAGTGATCATTCCCAAACTTTTGGCACTTCCTATTAATTAGATTTACATCCCTATATTGATGTAAATCTGCTGAAATTGAACCTGAGATTTGCTACTTAGGTAGTGCTCTTTATTTTATTTTAAATTGAATTTGCTCAAGCTCAGAGTCTAAAGAACCTAAAAGTACAGCTGCCCAAATCAGACTGTTATAAATAAATCAGATGTTAAATTTAAGCATCATGGCGCCCTGCATCTGTACCTGCTGACCACAGTCCAAATGGGTGGGTTCAAGGCTGTAGCTGATTACTGATGCTTCTCCTCTGAGAATCTCATATATAGGCCCCTCCTCTACATGGCACTGTGCAACCACCTGTCTGCTGATATTTCCATGGCCGTAGAAAGAGAAAGTAACTAGCTGTTGACCCCCAGGTTGTAGATGATCGTGCATCGGCAAGATATCAAATACCTATAACCACAAAGAGAAAACCAGTAGAACAGATTCAGTTATTCTGGTTTTTAAAAATTCAGTCTCAGCAGCGTTTAAAGCACAGTTTTCCTCGACTTCAAACAAACAACTTGCTTCCAGGTTATTAATCTTTTCAGTCAATATATATGAAATGCCCTTGTTTTTCTGGGTCGCTAGGCAATACAGCTAATATTTTTACACTGACAAGTATCTTATGTGATTTGATTAATAAATATACTCTGTAGATGAATAAGTAATGAAAATAGTCTTAGACGGAGCCCTTATTGAATTATACATTCACATCTATTCTCCAGTTACTAAAGGAAATATAAATAATTATAGATCATGAAGATTATGCTGAGTTATATAAGACTATTCTATTGTATCCGTACTTAAAAACAAAGAAATATCCACGCTGATTTTGCAAGCCAGTATTATATACGGCACAGAGGGAATGACTTGCCCTTTAGCTGCTGGCTCTCTCTGTCCTCTGACAAACTAGAAATCTCAGGGACACCCTGATTCGTTTACATGTGAGCATTTGCCTACCTCTTCCACACCCACAGGATAATGTGTGCTGCTGTGTCCATCTGCAACAGGGCTGGAGATTAGAGGAGATGGCAAGGCAGGTGAAAGTGTTACAGGGGAGACCGTCTGACTTTCTGAATCGTTTTGCTTCTCATTCTTTTTTCCTTATCTTTCCATAACAGCAAAATAGTAAAACAACACATCCCTAGAGTTAAATATATTTTTCTCGCAAATAGAGAAAAACTGCATTAAAAATCACGGAATAAATGGCACATTTCTCAAGAGAGAAAAAATAAGAAAAATGAATGATAGACAAAACAAATCTCTTTCAAGAAGAATTATTATTTTTATTTGCAGCTCCATATTTTTTATCCTACAGCTCAATTACTGTAGATTCACATGATTAAGAGTAAAAAATAAATCCTTTTTATCTTATATGGACTCGGTGTGGAAGAGGAGATAAAAGCAATGATGCTTCACTAAAGCCCAGTATGGCTACAAGGACCATATTTATGATATCCCCTTCCTTTGGCATCTTACAGATAAAAGAGTTAAAAAAACAAACAAAACTGTTGATCATTTGAAGCAGCCCATATACTTCGAATTAGGCTAACTAGCAAGGACTTGTACATATGCATCTGAACCAAAAGTAAATTATATAAGCACTGTCTATCAGGTGCATCATTAACACATAATGTAATACCCAAGTGAGGAAGAAAATCTTCAGCACCCACACCCCAAAGAGCTCATTTTGTCTCTCTGTTCTACTCTCTCCTTCCCTATGGGATCAAATTGGGTGCATCCATCAAGTTAATTAAACAGAGTGTTCTATAATTAAGAGGAATTTTAATAGGCAAGCAGCAGGAAACAGGTCAGGATAGATTGCAGTGAAGTGCTGAATAAACATGGATGAGAATGAAAGAGATTTAGTGAGTGAAGCCATCTCAAAGCCATACTGGACAGTCTATATTAAATCACTGACCATGGCCACATTATAGCCAAAGGCTATCTATGTGTGTGTGTGGAAAAGCTTCACTACATGCATATACACGCAAGATACCCTTCAACTGCTAGAGTGCCAAAGAACGCAAAAGTACTTGTGTGCCAGCTTATAATGAGTGAATGGCAGGGATGCAATCAGCAGGGGGCACTGTTGTATGATCACTGTCATGGACATTGTTTTATGCCTAGGAAATCACAAATTAATACATCCATCATTGTATGATGTAAGACAGAAGAAACACTGTAGATCTTAAAAAACATTTTTGGTGGATAAGACTTCTTAAAATCATTTGGGACCCTGGGGGCAAACAAACAAACAACAAAAAAACCTGCTTTTTAAAAATGTGGGCATCCTAAGAAAGAGGTTAAAACTCACTGGTGCGGACAGGGGAACAGATGGTGAGACAGCAGATAATGACTCTGCAAGAGCTCAGCTCAAAACAGAAATAGGACGCTCTGACATTCTCGTGTCTGTCTTTTGCTCTTCAATCTATTCTTTCCTTTACGCACACCGTGGGCGTGACTGTGTTTTCCTGGGTTCAGACTAGTGAACCACAAACATCTCATCTTCAGCAGCCTGTCAGGAGACTAAAAAGAGTGACGGGAAATAAGTATGATAAAGAGTTATACTTGTGTACTTGGCTTTAGAGATTTACCACCGATAGACATTACGTCTTAAATTGTACAATAACAACTGACGGCTGAGATGGTTCCACTGAGACACCCTCTTTAATTTGATCTTACAGATTTTAAGTTACCTGACTTATTTCCAGAAGTGGTGCTCAGCCCTAAAGTACCACACTCGCATTTTCAGTGAAGTACATGTGCTGTATGCGTCTTATACATACATCTACAACTTATACGTTTTATAAAAGCTTTAAAAAGTTAAGCTATACCACTGATAGAGGACTTTCATCAAGAACATTTTGTATATTTACATTAAACCACAACTGTCATGATTTAGTATTTTTGATTTTTTTAGTTGTTGTTTCTTTTCAGCTGTAGTTCTCTAACTTGTGCTGCAGCACCACTGCAGGTGGGAACTAACAGATGAACTGGAACAAAGTTGAATAAATATGATTTTATTGAGATTTCTAACACAACTGCACCAACCTTTGATGAAAATTCAACTTGAGAATTTTTGTTAATTATAAATAAAGACAAAAATTGTGGAATGGGACTTCATCTCAAATCATGACTTCCAATACTTCCTTTCTCTCTCCACTTCATTGATTAATAAAATGCACACAACAGATATTTAAAATCTGCAATAACTGCAAAGTTCTTTCTTAAACGTTGCACATTTATGCATTCAGCACTCATGGAGCAACACTGTGAAACCTCCCTGCAAATTTTAAGACCAGTATTCTCTCTTTCAGCTCAGCTTTGTTTTGCTGTTGCTGTTTGCTGATGTCTCTATCAGCCCCTGTGGGAAATCTGTGACAATTTAGCTGCTAAATGCTCCACTACTCTAACCAGCCATTGTCTAACAGTGTCTATCTGCGGTTTAGTGCTGAGCAGGTGTGAGATTTGTTTGTTGAGAGCAGCTGCCTCTGGCAGTTGAAAAGGACTGCATGAAAGCAGTGAAAAAGGAACCGCAGCACTAATGTTACGAGGGGACAGCTAAAATATGAGCTAAATTAATTACAACTACTAGTAAAGCATTTTTTTCATCACCACGAAGGTTCATCACAATAAGCGACCATTTATCATAATGTTTTTAAGTATTCACTATGGTTACATCATATGGGTACAAGTAGAATTTGCTTTTTGAATTTATTTTTTTAAGTTGCTTGCATTGTTGTCAAGATTAAGGTCCCTCATTTGAGCAAAATGACTAAAGTTGATACGATATCTTGTACCTCTTTCTCTTACAATACATTATTAATACACAGGCAAAACAAGCAACAGGTTCTCTAAAATGTTTCAGCTTCCAATTTGACTTCCAGCATTTCTTGTAAAGTACTGTTTGTAGTAGAATGATGTTATTGTTTTCCAGGGCAACATACAGTATCAACATAGCATCACATAAGATTTTGCCACCCTGCTCTTTACTGTAAAATACGTGTTGTAGAAGACTTCTTTGTTTTCCATGAGGACCTTCTGGTAGAATCTTAGAGCATCTTATTTGGGATCGTATGCTTGTATGCTTCTTTCTCTCCAGTTTGTGTATACAGTCATGTGAAAAATAAAGTTTTCAGAGGAATCTATTTAGTCTTGTGAAAAACTAATTATATCCCATAACTGAGAGGCTTGGAGAACCACCTTTAGCACAAATAACTTTAAGTAATTGATTTCTGTATGACTTTACCAGTCTCTTAATTTGTGGCAGAGGAAACTCCTGGGAAGACTGCCAACTGTCCTAAATGTTTTAACTTGTAGAAAAACAGACTTGTTTGAAACCGACTGTATAATCCTTCCCAGATTAATGGGCAGCAGCAATGGTTTCCTGTTTGACACTGTGTTAAAACACTCCAGACCAGCAAACTCCAAAACTTTCACTGTTATAGTGTTGCTCACATTTGCTAATGATCAGTGAATCAAGTGCATTCGATTAGCAGCACCTGACTGCTACTTACCCTTTTAATCCCTATGTAAGAAGTAAGGAAGGGCTTAGTTTTTCATAGAACTGTGAAAAAGAAAGTTTTTCTCAGGACTGAAATCACCAGCGTAGTCACATTCAGTTCAGTCAAAGATAACTGCACATCAAACAGTATAAACATACTGGACATAAGATATGTTATCACCTTGCAAAATTAATTTTTCAAAGTTGCTATAGCTTCGCTGTATGCAAAACGGCAAGGAATCTCACATCTGTCAAGGGAATTAAAGCATTTTTATCACTAAAATCAATAAGGAATAGTTTTAATCTCAAGGCATTAAACGCCCTTCATACTTCATACTCTTCAGACTCTTTGCGATGACAAAGCTTAATCTAATCTAAATTAGTAATGTTGATGGTGGGAAAAATACAGGTATGTACCTCTCACATTTGTCTCTTATGTGATGTATATTAAGATTCAGTCTTTTTCTGATTGTTAAGAAAACTATGAGCACTCAAAAAGAAAGTAACGGTCTACAAAGGGATGTGTTTTTCCAGTGACAACACAAAGCCAAGGGAATAAAAGAAAGGAAAATGCACTAAAGGCTGTTTCTGACCCTTGTTGTCCACAAAAAGACAATTCAAACTTGATCAAGGATCTTTATCTTGCCAGTCCCGCTGTAAATTTTGGTTTTTACACGACATGCTCCGAAATAAATGTTCCTGCATTAGTTGTGACTGATCAGATAGTCATTCACTTGTGCAGTGATCTAACCCATCAAGCAGCTACAGTAAGTAGCTGCAGTACAATTTAAAAGGTGAACTAAGCCTTCTACTTTACTTCTTGCTGGAAAAGAGTTCTCATAGACAGAAAACCTACAGTATCTGTCTATAGTGTGCTGCCTCCATCTATGAGTGGAATAGATGGATAGAAAACAGTTAGCTCTATTGAAATTCCACTCTCCAAGGGCTGTGGTTTAATTACTGATAGGGATGTATTTAGTAATTGGCAAGATAGAGCAAGTTTTGTGTGGGAGAAAGAGACTTTAAAGAGAGTCTGTGCGAGCACAGTGAGGTCTCCATTTAATTAGCGAGACAGCCTATGAGACGGATTGGTAAGAGAGGCTGCAATCTAAGAAGGAAAGGGTGAGGAAAGAGAGGAGAGAAGGTTGATACGGATTAGGTAGGAAAGAAAAGCACAGACACAAGAGCATGAAGAAGGGAAGGAGGAAAATTTAAAAATAAGCAACGTAAAGCCCTAAGATGAGGACAAGGACAGAAACAAAACGAAGAAGATGATTGAAGGTGATAAATCTTTTAGCCCTATTGCATTAGCTGGTTCAAGGCCATGGATAGGCAGACTACTTTAGTATTCACAGTTCATTTAAGGGGAGGCAAGCCAAAAACAAGGCTTGAATAAGGTACACAATCAGCAAATGTGTCTTCCCCAGATAATTTATAATGGATTTGGCTTGCAATTCAGAGGGTTAAATGTTAAATGCAGCTACTGGACTGACTCACCCCAATGGGGAGTTTAAAAATATGTTTGAAATCCATTTGGTTCTTGCTCCTGAATCTTGTCTATTCAGTAATCCAATTCTATTTTTGTTCTATAATCCAGTAGCTTTTACAGAGCACAGATGCTTTAGCATCCTGTGGTCCTGCAGCAAAATAACAGAAAAGCCACCCTCATTCTGTGCCAACTCATAAAGAAAAACCTATGATATAAACTGATAATTCCTAATTTGTGATGAAAGGTTATAATACTTTTTTCTTAACTTTAAGAAAAAAATTGGGGGGGTTATTTTCTTTTTTTATCCATCCATCCACTTTCTTCCACTTATCCAATTTAAAGATCGTGGGGGGCTGGAGTCTGTCCCAGGTACCACAGGGCAAGAGGCAGGGTACACATTGGACAGGCTGACAGTCTGTTTGAGGGCTTAACAGAAAGAGACAGACAGCCATTTGCAGTCACATTCACACCTAGGCCGACTTAGAATCACCACTTAACCTTATCTACCAACAGCATGTGTTGACTGTGGACGGAGCCCACATAGACACAGGGGAGAACATGCAAACTCAGCCAAAAGGCCCCACCCAGATGGTGGATTTGAACCCAGGACCATCGTGCTGTGAGGCAACAGTGCTAAGCACCGTGCTGCAGCATGGTGTTGTGTTTTTTATATTTACGTAAACATCACCCCAAATCTCGTAAAGGCACATGGCTGCCCCTGCCAGAAGTTTCTTCCTGTTACAACTGAGTTTTTTCTCCCCACTGTTACCAAGCGCTTGCTTATGCTGATTGTTGGCATTTTCTCTGTATCATTGTTGTGTCTTTACCTTACAATAAAAAGCACCTTGAGGTAAGTGTTGTGATTTGACACTAGATAAATAAAACTGATTTGAACTGAATTAAACTGACCTCTTGACCTTAAGTTTGGGAACCGCTTTATGATTAAAGATAACCTCACCTTGACCAGCAACAACAGAAAAATCTTGCAATACTGTTAACATACTGCAGACGCAAAAAAAATCAAGTTTCTAACCTGGTTAACATGTACACATCATGCTTTTTTATTTGCTAGAATATATATTATCGTATACCATGAGTTCATCATGCAGTCAACGCACTGGCTAAGCAATCCCATGAAAGTACAGAGTACTAATTACTGCATCTAGAACAGAGATTAAGAAAGTTGGGGTATTTCATGGGTGAAACCCTAAGAAGCAATACGGTTAACCTGAGCAGAGGGACTAACTTGTCAGAGCTGATGGGGGAAAAGGTTTATCAAACATAAGCAACTTACACAGTTCAGCAGTGTGAACCAGCACCTTTCTGCATGTAGAAAGAAAATGTGCAAGTGATCAGGCCATGCAATGCTGAGAGAGAGTAGAGGGAGGCAGCAGGCAATCATCAAACATGATGAGGCAAGGATAAATTTGCATATACTAAATGAGGTAATTCAAAGTTCAAAGTTAGATCTTAGCCTTTTAAAGGCATTGTGAGATTATGCTTTATAGAAAAAATAATTTTAAGTATGCAACTTTGATGAACTGAGATGAGTTTTTAGGGCTTTAATCAATGTTCTACTAGAAGCATGTCATGCAACTGGGCAGTCATCGTGGTAAAAGCTCTGTGCAGCTACTTGGACAGTCATTTTAACTGCCATTGCTAATACTGTAGCTCTCTCTTTTATAAAGTCTCTGTTTTATTTAATTCTGGGAGTGGCCATTAGACTATAACTCCATAATAACATAACAGATACTGCCAATTTACATTTTAAAATAGATACTTCTGGAATATAATTATGTGGGACTTTTATTTGCTTAGTCATTATTGTAATGTATTTTCTACTAAAAGTGTCACTGTTGAATATAGATCTTTACAATTATGCAATAATCAACTGAATAACTTACAGTGTCTGGTTGATAAATGCAACATTTTAATAGAGTGTGGTGTAAATATACCTGATGTTACTATGTCTCTGATCATCCAGAAAAGCCTGGCAATAGGACACAGGAAGCAGGGAGCAGGGAGCATGGTGAATGCTTTGTGAGTTTCTGTGTAGTTTAACACACAATAAAAATCTACTGTGTTGGAGGAGTAGTCGAGGTTGGGGTAATGGACCTCTGCGTGCAGCTTCACCACTTCTTGCTGCGTTTGTCCCTGGTAATTTACTACAAGAAACTGGAAAACACATGAAGGAAGAGAAGAATAAAGTTTTTTTAACTATGTTAGTAAGTGAACAGAGAATACTGTTTAGTTATTCACAATAGTTCCTCATCTTTTTGTCTTTTTAAACCTTTAATTTCAACGAAGCTACTCAAAG
>VUQG01044738.1:57746-76562 GCA_015106755.1 Etia nguti | reverse complement strand
ACTAATGTGCCACAAATAGGACTTTAATATCACCAACCATTCCCATGTTATTATGGTGTATCCATATAAATGGCCCACCCTGTAGTTTGGTGTTTTAGAGACACAGTTTAGATTTATTAAGTTGTACACAAACTGGATTTCACCCTACAGAGCATAATGAAAGCAGTTACAGCTGCAGTCAGATGTTTGTATACACTCATCATGGGCACGAATGTCATTGAAAGTCTTTGGCTTGTAATGATTTCTTTGATCAATTCTTTTTCCAAATAGGAATTCGGTACACAAGTACCAAAGGAGTAAAGGTGAGGCTTTCAAACTTAGCAACACTCTACCAGGCGTCAAGCATGGTGGTGGTAGCATCATACTCTGTAGCTGTTTTGCTGTCAGCGGTACTGGTACATTGCATAAAGTGGGTGGAATAATGAAAAAGGAGGACCACCTCCAAATTCTTCCACTTCGCCTCAAATCAGCAGCTAGAAGGGTGAAACTTGGTTGTTCCAACAGGACAATGAGCCCAAACACATCAAGGCTAGTTCTGGAGTGGATAAAACAGGCTAACATGAAGTTTTTAGAATGGCCTTCCTAAAGCCCCGACCACCATCCTATTTAAAAATTTTGGAGCGTTCTTAAAAGATTGGTCCTTGTCAGGAAACCAACCAATTTAAATTAACTTTACCAATTCTGCCAAGAGGAGTGCTGGAATATCCAAGAATTATGCCAGAAGCTTGTTGATGCCTACCAAAAGCATCTGGTTGTTGTGCAACTTGCACAACCAACCAAACAGTGGGAGTCTATGTATATATTTGAGTCTGTGTTTATACTTTTGACCTTGTGTGGATTCGAGAAAATTCAAAATGAATTCAAACTTGCTTCTTTAAAGTCATTAAAGATGTATGCTGTACAATCATTCTACTGTGGAAAAAGAATTACCATGGCATTCATGCCCATGATGAGTGGACGTAAACATCTGACCACAGCTTTATTGCGTTACAGTTCTATTCTGTTCTCTTCAGTTGTTAGACTGTCTGTAGTTCCGTTGCAATAGTGAAAAAAAACAAACAAACTTAAACTTTATTGCAGATAGAAAAATATTGTCATAGGGTATTCTGAAAATGTAGTTGTTCTGCTTTTTCTATTCTTATATACTTCCCTCTTTTTGGCTTATGTCACTGTTAAATTATATAGTGTCTTAGATCAATTGTTTCAGGTTTTAACACCCAAAATGTTGTTGAGTGATTGTTGCATAGATTCTGTTCTATTGTACTCTGAACACTATCTTTGGGACTGTGCTAAAGAGATCTATGTGTAATTTGATGCACTAGAACACACACCCACACGCACATGCACATACCCACACAGTCACTCACGTGTTTCTTAACACACACACAGAACAGCAATAGGATAGCGAGTGTAATTTTACAAAAAAGCTGTCTGGAATTTCAGATATTTCCCATTACTAGGAACTGAAAGAAGATGCTCGTGTAGGAGCAGGCTTAGTTGGAAGCCCTTCGCTAACAATCTGCGTGACCTAAATGATGTAATATGATGTAACAAGTTCCTGGAGTTGACATTCTTCTGAATACTTGTGATCAAGGTCACAGCAGGACATTCAGCAGAATCTTCTGTACTGCCTTCTATATGTAGACCGTTTCATGATGTAAATGACTGAACTTTGAATTTTATGCTGCCAGGCTTCAAGCAGGGAGTGCTAAAGATGGCTGAGAGAATCGATTTTGTTGGACATGTTGCTTTTTTTTAAAGCCACTTACAAACATCACAGAAACTCGTACACGTCACAGAACCTGAAACCCACACTGTTACGACCATGCCCTAAGATGGTTAAAAGGAAACTCATAAAACCGTGCAGTTGTGTGGTTCCAATTAAAATCCCAGACTTGGCTGTTGGTCTTCTGAAGCATTGTTAGAAGTCCCAGTAAACTGTGAACTATTTCACACAGTCACTGCTCAAGGCAGAAATAAGCTGTTGACTAAACACACAAGGGAAAGTGTGACCACCTCACTTTGAGAACTGCAGTGACCTCTAGTGACATGGTTTAATCTAACATCATGATTACATTAGTCATAATGGTATATTGGTTTGATTTATTTTACAAACCAAATGAGTAGTTTCAGTATTTCATAAGAAGAGAGACTTAAATAGTTTACTGGCAGTTAAAATCAGGCAGGGAGACACAGTGATATTGCAATGATAACAGTGCAGATATAGCAGAGATATGATGCTTCAGATTACATACACTGGATGAAAATACCATATCCTGCTTATGTGCAAGTGTCAAACCGCAGTGAATCTTATCGGTAACAAGGAGAAAGTACAATGTGTGACCTTTAACACTACAGAGAATTGCATAATTTTAGTTAAAGTACTATTTATTCTTGTACATTTCTCTATCTGCCTCTTGGTTCTTTGCATTCTCATTTTATCTTTGTTTTTAATCTTCATCTGCTTTTACTCATCTGAGACAGTAGATGGTGCTGGAGAGGAGGAACTAAAGACTGGGGTACCCTGCTTACACCAAAATAGAGTGTCTGTGTGTGTGGGACAAACAGGTCAGAAACTTGGTGTAATACAGACTCGTGTTTGCACCTTTGAATAGAGAATAATATGTACCTGCTGGTATGGTATATATGCAACTCTTGGAACCTTAGATTTTTCAGGCTATATTGTCTAATCTTATAACAGCAGCAACATTTTTGTCAGTATATTTGTTAGGACTCATGTATTCTTTAGCAAAAAACATGTGTGAGTTCATTAATAAAACCCTGTAATGTTGGCTGAAAAATTACGAAAACTGCAAATGGCAATTAAAGTTGTTCATTCTGACCTCTGAGAAGGTAATTGTTCTGCTGACTCTGTTAAATAAGGCTTAATTTTTCAAGCTGGAAAAAAAAAACAGAAGAAGAAAAGTATAGATTTTTTTTTATGCCAGCAGGCTTTGCTTTTCTGTATCTGACAGGTCTCTCTAATCTTTATCTCTGCGGCTTCTTTTACTGTCTTCTGTTCATTTTCTTCAACACCCCCTTTTCCTTCTACTTCTTTAATGTAGCTGACTGAAAGCTGGCACAGGGATTAATGGCTTGTCCGTGATTGATTGATTGATTTATTCTTGAGCTCACTCAGAGCCTGACTGGCTATTTGAAGATGTTCAGCTTTTCCCATCTGTGTTGAAGATGGGGCTGCTAGCGGACCCATTGATTTACTGTTATCTGTGGAGCGCTACCCCCCTTTTGGATAAAAAGCCCCCAGTGTACTTGAAAATGGCCAAAGAGAGGCAGGGCTGCTTGAAGCTTTTAAACTCATTCAGATCCAGCTGTGTGTTTGAAGGAGACTAACAGACAGCACACAGTTGATTGTCCTTTCATTGATTTACAATTAACTGCTTTGTCTGACCGGACTGCAAATCTACACCACATCACAGCGTCACACACTTTGAAGCGAGCCAGAAACAGGATGGGACAAAAGAGGGAACAAAAAGGTGAAACGGTGAGGGCTGACAATCAGAATGAGCACGAGAGCGGCAGATAGCCTGGCTGTGAGAGATTCAGGTCAAGTTTGCCCTCGGGATAAAAGTGGCCTTTACCAGATAATACTCTAGATGTACGTAGGACTCAAGCTGCCATAATAAAAAAAAAAAAAAATCCAAGAAGAAACACCAAAAATCTTATTAAAATAAAATGAAGCATTGTAAGTGGCCCATCGTTGTTGCCAGCATTTGTGCTTGTGTGTGCTGCATTATGTGTTCATTACAAAGTGCTCGTGTCCCACTGTTTCATATGCGGTGCCATCGGATAGAAAAAACGTTAATCTTTCCTTATACTGAGGTGATGGTTGTTATTCTTTTGCTGATGAATTCAAAAAGTTTTAAAAAGTAGCTGGAAATGCACAGGAGGAATCGACGGTGCTGAACAGGCACAGAGGGACGTATGAGTGGCAGTTTTGGTCCACCATAAAGATGCCGCAATAACGATCACTCTGTCACTTTGTTTCACTAAGCATCTCTATTAATTCTTTCACATTAGACACATTTGTTGAAGGAGATGTCTGAAAACAGGACATTTTCTACTAACATTACATAAATTGTTGTAGTAAAAGAGTATGCACACACTCACATGCACCCCCTCCCAAAAGTGTTTATATATGTTAATAAATGTGCATTTGCGCTCCATTCCTGACAAAAATGTAGAACTGTTTACTTTGTTCCACACATACTGTAAATGCTCATTGTTTTAAAATAACATTCTCCAGTAGATCTTCCATTTGTCCAGCAGTTGATCTTTGGTCGATCTTTCTTGACTTAAATCCAGATTATATCCCTAATAATAATAACAATAATAATAGAATAAAAGAATGAAAACATGAATTGTAAATGGGAAGAAAATGTTAAAACAAATTAAAGAATATATATCAGCATCATCATTGTGTTATGAGAGATTTCCTGTATCTGTCCTTGCAGCAGTGGAGCTGAACCGATCTGTTAGAGAAGGTGCTCAGGATTGGATTGGATTGGATTGATAGATAACAGCTTGTTCAGTGACCTCCTCTCCACCACAGCTTCAAATGTGTCCAGTCTGGAGCCAATCACAGAGCCAGCCTTTCTAATCAGTTTATTCAGTCTGTTTGGTAAGCAACTCCAGTGTTGCTCCCCCAGCAGATGACTGACATCATTTGGCTTCCTTAAGAGGTAGAATCTGGTACAGAATTATAGAATTATGGTGAAATTGCAAAGTTTATGCGGTAGAATCAATAATGGCAAAATACATTTTACTACGTGGCAAACATGTTGGCGTTGAGGGTCAGAAAAACACTGAGACAAGTGTTTGTATTAACGGAACAATGATATTGGCATCCAGCTACAGCTAGCACTGGAGTGGCTTTTGGAAAAGAAAAAAAAAGCCTTTGAATCCAAGCCCAGGCTTTCTCATTCCCTTTGACAATCTATGAAGTGTTCAGGGACATGCTCCAGAATTTTGACCCAAGCTGGGATAAATCCAGACATGCTAAACTGACACAGACAAGTCAAAGCTGCAGGTTTTTACAAAGCATTAGAGTTACTGAGCTATTTATCAAAAAAGCTGATTCTTTTAATACAGTTCAGCTTTTTTTTTTTTTGTTTTCATATTTTAAGGTTTCTGTCCAAATGCGATCTCAGGGGTTAAGTCTGCAGTGTTATGTGATGTCGTCACCATTAATCTCAACAAAGGACAGCACAACTCAGTCATGAGACCATAACATGAGTCTGGCTCAGAGAAAGTCACTGTTGATACATCAACACAGCCATAATTAAAAGTTAAATTACCATAATTACAGCTAAAATGACCATGCTTGCATTGAAAGAGAAGTGTAGAGAGAAAAATGATGGGGGCCGATAGAGCTCTTACTAATTTTGGGCATTGCTGCTGTTGTACTGGTGACTTTGTACATCTTATCTTTCCACACTCTGTCTTGCTTTCTTTTGTTGTCTCTCTCTGTGTGTGTGTGTGTGTGTGTGTGAGCACATCCCACACAGCGTAAAGCCCAAACTGAGAGCTGACTTGTTTTGGTAAGGCTCAGTTTTGTAGCGGTTTATCAGTCCACTGGATGTGTCTTTAGTTTGTCACATCACATACACCATATGCTCCATAAACACAGGAATAAGCTCTCTCGATATAAGCCTTCATGCTTTTTACATTACAGTACATGTGTGTATATTTGAAGTTCAGCAGAAATATTGTTACATAACTTCTCTATAACAGTGTGTGATTTTGAACTCATCAGTAAATGACTAACACAAGCTGCAATAAATTGATGTGCATTTTAATCCTTCTTTTTCTTCCACAGCACTTGCTTCCACAGTCAAAGACCGATCATCCCGATCTGCCTAAAGAGCAAGAGTGTTACTTTGACACGCCAATCATTCAAAAAAAAAGGAGGATTGTGTTAAGTAGAGGAACTTGAGCATTCTTCCAAACAGCTGCAGATGCTACAGTGTTAACAGCCCGAGAGACGGCAGAGGCTAAAAGGCTGTAGAGGGTCAATCTTGTTTCACAGGGCTAGTTTGTCTATTCACAGTCATAAATAAATGCTTTCTTCAGTCATCTGTCTGTGTAGGGGCTCTGCCTTTACAACCATTCATCCACATGACCAGGAGAGATGTTATCATACTCAGCAGAGCTTCAGGCGCTAACAGCAAGGAAATGAAAAGAAGGGTTGTACACAGCACTGTGCACAAGTTTTACTTGCACGGGAAAAAATACGCTTTAGGTGAAGACAATTTTTTAAAAATTACAGGAAAGGATTTTTTTTCCCAGTGTTCTTTGTACAGAATGCAATAAAGAGAAAGAACATGATAAAACAAAGATACACTTGATTGCAGTCAAGGGTCACTGCTCTACATTCTTGTTCTTGTCTTTTCATATGAGTTGCTTACATAAAGACACTTTCTGGTCAGACTCTACACAAGCGGCAGATTTGTGCATCAGGATCCGAAACTGGTTTCTGCCATAAAGTCTGACCAGCTGCTGGAAGATTTCCCGAAAAGGTGGTAAGTCTGGTGTACTGTTCACCCTCTGTAGAAAGCTCTCCTGGTCAACCATCAGATGTTTGTACCTCGCATCAGGAAGCACCTGCTTGTGTCTTTGAGAGAATCTAATGTCTTTTGTGTATTTTACACATCATAATACGTTTTATCTGGAACTCTAATGCAATCAGACCAGTTGCAGGTTTCTTTGTAATAACACAAAATAGTATATTATACAATTTGGAAACTCTAAATACTTATATGTCGATGCATGACAGTGACTCCACATGCAATATCCCGCCCAGTATAATATCCATCTTATATGATTTGTGCAACAATTTAGGAAACTGAAATTTTGCAGTTACCATATCTGGTATGTATTTTGTATGTATTTAATTACAGAACCTTACCAGATATACATCAGTGTCTCAGGTAGTTGTGAACTAGTGGATGTGCTCTTGGGAAAGACATTAAATCTCATACTGCTAGGGCTGAATGAGGAAAACCACTGTGTCATAACCAGTTAAAAAACAACAACTTCATAAACTATCCATTTACAAAACTGATAATGATGTGAACAATTCATTGAAAATTTTCCACATTCGTTCAGTCCACTGTCATTATGAAGAAAGACTGTGGCTGGCCTCCTAGAAGTGGTAGGCTATGTAAAGCCATGGGTAAAGTAAGGACAACTGACAATTGTTCAGATTCGCTCTGGTTTTGATTAAATGAATAGTTCTGAAAAAAGTCTCACTTTAAATGACGTACAGCATCTTTGTTAAAAATCGGTGAAATTTAAAACAAAACCATTTTTCTCTGCATTGTTCACACATTTGCAAAGTCAACCAGCGGTCTGGATTAGCGGTTTGGATCTGGCCCACAGCTTTATGTTTTCCCCATAACTTTCAATTAGGATATTCTTTTTAACTTCTTCAGTACACTACAACCTTTTCCTTTAACTTGTTTGTTCTCATCTCCTCAAGCATCCTCTGTAATAATGGAAAAATCCAGCAGGCTTTGGCAGAGCTTAAAGGACTAATTAGCAACAATGAAATAAACCAGCAGAGTCTGGTGTTTGACAAGAGTGGGATTAAGAAGACATTTTCCCAGCTGGTAGCGCCGTACAAAAACTCATGCCCTTTCGGTCCAGTGACTATGATGCAACACATCACATCTCCCCTGTGCCTTTTTATATCTTTTATACATCTCTTCTTGTACATTGCCATAAAGTGTGTCACAGCTGGATTGTCTCCAGGCAACATGGAAAAGTGATCACAAGTGAGCTGCAGACACCTTCGTGTCTTGTTTGCATTATGCAATAGCAGTTCAAGTCAAATTAGGTTTTTGTGTCAGACTTTTCTCCTAACGTATCCTGACATGATTGGATAATAAAAGTCACAATGAAGAGAAAGAGCGATGTCAGCTTCAAAAAGTCTCCCTGAATTAAAGTGGCTGCATCTGTTTTCTCTGTCAGCTTGGCTAAGAAGGTGTCGAACTGAAAGTCTAATCCTAATCTAATTAAATCTAATAGGGCCTGATGTAATCCATTTATGTGCGCTGATTGGATTTCTTAGGATGGTGATTGGAGACCTTTGAGTTATACGCACTAGTAGTTTGTATTTATTAAACACAAGTAACCGTTTGATGGTTATTATTTAGATAGTTCTTATGACTGAGGAACTCTTATTTCTACATCAAAGAAAGCCTTCCTTCAGAACAGATTTCAGCGTGACATGAATTTGAAATGAGAGACACACACTGGAACCAGCGCTTGCCAAACGGCCAACAGCGGGACAATGAGGAATATTTAACTTCCTGTGCTGCTCTGGAATGTCACCATGGGTGCACACAAACGGTCGTTTAAGGTAGCGAGGTATAAACATGCACACGCACAGAAAGACTGCACGCAAACATGAATGTGGAAAAATACATACATGGACTCACACGTACACAAATGCAGCCAATTGCCAAGACCAATCAGCTGGTGTGACACCATATGTTGCAGTGTTGGCAGCAAATGTTCATTTGAGGACTACAAACCGGTTAGAAGCTATAAACACAGTCAGGAAATTCCTGCACTAAGGAAAGACACATGAAGTCACTGAAATCTGAATTTGGTGCTCGAACGTAGGGTGGAGGGAATGAATGCACACACTGCACAAGTGCACTTGTGTTTTTTTCTGTTCAAAAATGTACGACACAAAATTTAGAAAGAAATCTTATTACAGTATTTTAGTTTCATATATAATATGAAACTAAAATACTGGAACAAGACTTTAAATCTGTCTAGTCCTGAGCTGAGCTGGTAGAGCTGAAGGGTCGCCTCAGTAGCACATAGATCATGGGTCATGTAATGTAAATCTATACAGTGGGAATTTAAGCTCAACATGTTAAGCTGAAGACTGTGTGACTTTCAGCTCCCAGAATACCACCAGGGCCCCCTACAAGACCACCTACAAGTTAAGTCGGACTCCGCTAAGCTTGATGTTCTGTGTAGCAGAGGAGGATGGATCGAGCCAATTTTGGAACATGCATGCATTTCATTAATGGCCTACAGCACATTTAAAGTTGACCCAAAGTACTTTAGAGCCAGGCACATTTAGCTTCCAGGTCTCCAAAAAACCCAGTTTCAAAATACATGAGTGTTAGCTGATTGTTATGAAAAGAGAAAAAAACACAGTAGTCATTAAAATGTGAACAAGTACAGTCATGCTGGTGAAAGATGATCCTGGGGATTGATGCACTGTAGTTTGGGCATTCCTGCATATAACCAGCACTTGTGACAACAGCATGTGTGTTTGCTTTGTTGTTAAAATGGAGGTTTGTACGTGCAGAGATGCTGGTTTATTATCTTCTCATTCTCTGTTCTCTCTTCTGATGAAAGACTCCACTTTATCGGCATAGAGTATCACTTAATATCGTTTTAGCCGTCTAGTTGATATTGGTCCGCCTATGGGCACTAAGCAATGAGGCTCTCCTGTCTTCTGGTATAGTCTACATTATCATGGTGGAAGCAGAGAAATAAACTCTCTGGTTTGTTTCTCTGTCCATCAGGGGCCCTGTTGTGTTTGGGCCACACAGTGTGCCCAAACACAGTCCTCAGAGGCAACTAAGTCTATTGTTAGGGGCCACCTGATACTATGAGGATCTGCTGGCAATTGCAGTGCTTCATAGTTTGCTTTTTCACAACTCGAAGAGGTACCAGGTACTTGCAGATTAAGTAACATATACCCCTTTTCCACAGATGGAGTGCCAGTGTTGGTGTGTTGCCAGTTATGCTTCAGTCTTTTTAAGAACCAGCCACTAGGTGCTAGGTACTGAAAGATGGGGTAATTTCAGTGTGAAGTAATTCATGGCACACAGAATCTTCCGGCTATGTCTGTGCGTCATTGGTGCACAGACATAACCGGAGGTGATTACCCCTCCCATAGCAACCAGCCGAGTGGTTTCAACATTAGGGCCAGCAGTCTTGTGGTTCGGTGCTGGTGCCAGCTTTTCAAGGAGCTAAAAAGACCAAACAAACAACCAAAGAAACAAACAGAAATGTGTGTGCCTGTCATCTTAAAGATACCCTGCAGTATTTACAGGGGGCCTGCATCTGAAACCAGATGTAACATCTTCTTGACAGTCACAAAATTATGTTGGAGCAAAATAAAGAACTCCTTATTCACAAACCAAAGATGCCACGGTTATGTTTGGTTGTTTGTTAGTTTATTCTCATACATAAATAACACTTTCCATGAACCAGTCCCTCTGAGTCACAGGGCTCTTAAAAAAACAAAAAACAAAATACTAAAGTAATTCAGTGATGTTCAAAAGTCTTGAGCCACACCTCATTTGTTCAAATTTTGCCAAAGCCAGACTTTGTTGTAATTTTTAAAACTGGTCCAGACTTTCTGAAGGTCTTTTAAAGTCTTTGTTTTTGGTGATTGGTTGGTTTTTCATTCATTTTCATTACTTTTTTTTTTTTTGGTATGCCACTTAGCAGGGACCAGTTCACTTCAATTCAATTCAATTCAATTCAATTCAATTCAATCCAATTCAATTCAATTATCACCAAATCACACCTCAGGTGTTTTATAATCTAAAGACCAGTGTTGGTCAAGCTACTTGAAAATAGTAATTAGTTACTAATTACTGATTACTTCTCCAAGAAAGTAATCCCGTTACTTTACTGATTACTTATTTTCAAAAGTAATTAGTTACTTTATTACTTAGTTACTTTTCAAAAACATGATACACAACCTGAATACGTAATAAATCAATAGACCTTTCAGCCCAATTCCATTTTTTCTACATAATTCATCAAAAAAACAAAAAAAAAACTATCTACAGCAGGTGAACAGCATCTGAAACCCATCCTTACGAAACTGAAAAAAAAAATCCAGCAAAGACCTGAGCTGAGACCTGACCTGAGAGATGCATCTGGCCCTTCAGTTCCATCCATCTACTGTTCACTGAAGCCTCATCAGAAAGTGTTTTGGGAAAACAGCTGCAACAGGGAAACGGAGAAAAGGCAAGAACCTTACAGAGTGATGAATCCAAATGTGAAATTCTTCAGTTCAAATCGTGATCAGTATACAGAATAGAGGTCAAGTTGTCTTAGAAAATATAACCATGTACCTTTTAAAAAAATGTATAGCATTAAGCATTTATTAAATAGGCTTTCAGTTAAGACTGGAATGCTAACTAGCTTGTCTTTGCAATGAAATTTAGTCTGTGTAAGATTTGCAGCATTTTAACCCATGTAGTTAACTAACCACTCAGTGTGTTGCCATTATATCTCTTGCTATCTTTCCCTTTATTTCCTCAGTTCAGGGAGGACACTTGTGTTGAGTGACTCTCAGATGCCTCCACCCGAGGTCTGAAGGACAGGCAAACATTATGTAATGTCACTGTACAAACAGCACTCTACTGTAAAAGAGCATTCACCTGCATCGCACATACACAGATACGCACATTTACACAGATTCAGTCAGGCATCTATGCATATGTTCCTTTAAAAACAGTAAATAGGTGAAATGTCACCTAAAACCCTCAAATCTTGCTATATTTAGTTTCAGTAAATTTCCCCTGTAGTGCTTATCGCATGAGCCCAAACTTTATATTATCTTTGTCCCATATCTGGCCTTCTCCCCTTCATGCAACTAATCTGTGTGACTAACCACCCATTAAAAAAAATACATGAAAAAAAGAAAAATTTAGATAGTCGTATGTTTCAGTTAAAGATATTCTGGAGGTTGTTGACATTTAAGAGGATGGATGAGTGCACCTTCGGATATAGGCCTACAGCACAGCCTTTGTGCATCAGGCCAGATTTAAAGAATCGTGGGTGTTTGTACACGTGTGACACAAACAGACAGATAGACACACAGACAGGCTGTCTGTCTGTTCTCACAGTCCTGCTTTTTCTTTTTTTTTGGCAGGAGATGTTGGGTCGGTATCAGCTCAGGCAGCAAAACAAGCTCACCATCTATAAACTCTCTGTGATCATAAGATACACTTGGCACATCTCTCTGTGTAACACACACTCTCAGGACATTGTGTATCTGTGCATGCACATTCTGAATATTCTGCATAGCCAAGCTGTGCTAATGTGCAGTTGCATGTCTGTTTGCACATTACATGAGAGAGCCTGTGTGCAGGCATGTGCATATGCCTGCACACTGGGGTTTCACTGTGTTAGTGCCCGTCTGTGCTTCATTTGCAAGCACTATCATTGCATCTGAGAGATATACGGTGTTTGTGTGTGTAGGTAATCGCAAATCCGTACCTTAGCCTGTCAGCTATTAGCAAATGTTTGAGACACAGCCCAGGGGGGTCTCTGCAGCGAGAATAAACTGCTTCTGTCCAACAACATGCATACATCACTGTGTGTCCATGCATCTGCACTATCTGTTAGCCTAACCAAAGCTTGCATTGTTTCTGTTTGTGGGCGAGTGATCACACAGGACACATGTGACTGCCTTTTTGTCAGTTGTGTTAAAAGTTCAGATCTTATAACAGGGGTAAAACGCAGACACACCTAGACAAAGTTTTCACAAGGAAGTGAAAGCAGATATTCACATTCATGCACAGGATGTAAAACATTTAAATTATGTCTCCTACCACTGACTCTTTTCTCAGTTTCACAATTCAAATAATTATATAGACACCAAAAAAGGTCTGCAGTCGTAAACAGAAGCACAGAGAGGAAAGGTGGAGATAATAAAATAGTGTTTTTATATATATATATATATATATATAAAACATTAGAACATCACCACTAAAATTCAATTTTAAGTTAAATCAGTCTTCAAAGCAAATGTTCTATTCCACATGATTTTCTCTCAAGACAAGTCAGCGCAGTGTGACATCAGTTGATTTGTGTGGTTTTCCCCTCCCAAAACCTTCCAATTAAATTTAAATCATTTCATAAAAAGACGCAACAAGAAATGAGATGATTGTGGTGCATTAAATGCAGCTCTACTAAAAGTCTGAGCTATAAGTACACACCGATAATTCATTTAATAATTTTGATACATAACAAACAACTAAGTGTTAGGTATGGCTCAGCTGAATAAAAGTTGTGTGTTTAATCATAACTGTTATTAAGTGAATATTAAATACAGCTGGAGACAGTATGAAAATAGTCACTTCTACACCACCTGCCATATCAATGCAATTTACATATATAGTAGAAGCATATGAAGTTCGATTACCAGGCGATTAAATCGGATGTTATTTCTGCTGAGATGTTTGACTGTCTGCTAACCCTGCAGCTAACCCAGATGATGCAGACAGCATGCGGCTCTAATATAGTTCAGTCTGAACAATATTCATAAATCAAGAAGCTTTTGAAGCAATAAGCTGTCTTATTATACTCACTTTTAAGAAAAGTATTCAACTCTGAATAGAGTTGATGAACTAACTCACCTTACCCAAGCTCACTCTAAACATTCGAAATCAGCAGTACAGAAGGAAGATAGCCACAAAGATATTTACCATCAGCTGCCATTGACCAATTTTGGAGATATTTGCATAATTTTCTTTAATAAAAGCAACAAAACAACACTATTAAAATACTCCACTACAATTTAAAATCCTGAAGACAAATCATTAAAATGTGTGAGCATTATTTGGCTTTTTTAAAAATTAAAATATCAAAATTAAAATAATTATTCTATTCTCAGAAAAAAAGTCCCTATACAGTGTTTTATGGCAATGTATAATGCTTGTGTATTAATATTGCCCATGCATCATTGTGCTGCATTTCAAGAGCAGGGGTGAGCCAAGTCATGAAGACTTTATGCCGAGAAAGACCTCTGTAGCGTTGCTGGAGAAGTACAGAGAAGGTCAGGAGGAATTGCACTGAGTCTTTGTGGCTTTAGAAAAAGTATATCATAGGGTGGCAAAAGAGGAACTGTGGTACTCCATGAGGAAGTCAGAAGTGGTAGAGAAGTATATGAGGGTGGTGCAGGGCGACAGCGAGACAATGTGGGGAGGTGTGAGGTTGAAATGACAGATGAGGTCAAAGTGAGGGTAGAATCAAATCAGGGATTGGCTCTGAGTCTCTCTCTGTTTGTGACAGATGTTTGATAGATTGAAAGATTAAATCAGGTATCGGTCTCCATGAATATGATGTTTGCAGATAACATTGTGATCTGTAGTGAGATCAGGGAGCAAGTGGAAGAGAGCCTGAATAGGTGGAGAGAAGAAGAGTAAAGTTCAGTAAAAGCGAGACAGAATAAATATGTGTGAATGAGAGACAGAGGTGTAACAGTGAACATACAAGGCGCAAGACCAACCATCCAAACCAATGGACAGTGCACAAGAGAGGCGAAGAAGAGAGTGGAGGTGGGTGGAGTGTGTGGAGACTAGTGTCAGGGGTGATATGTGACAGAAGGATAGCAGCAAGTGTAAAAGGCAAGGTTTGCAAGATGGTAGTGGGATCTGCTATGAAGTCTGAAAACAGTGGCACTGAGAAAAATACAGGAGGCAGAGCTGGAGTTGATGATGGCAGAATTTACACTGCAAGTGACAAGAATGGACAAGATCAGAAGTGAGTACATTAGAGGGAAACAAATTTAGGGAGGAAAGGCTGAGATGGTTTGGACATATGCACAGGGGGGTAGTGGACAAGGGATGATGAATAGCAGGCAGAAGGAAAGGAAAGTGTTGCATTTTACTGCAGTAGAACTCTTTTTAAATAATATATTAGATTTTTTCTCTTATGTGCTAATCTGGAAGTGCTCGATAGAACTTTCACATCAAACCCACCATGGTAAGTGTTGACAGTCCTCCCTCATCTCTTTTCTCTAACAAGAAAAAGAGGAGCGCTAAGCATTATTAAAAGTTACTTCACATAACACAATAACTTTTCACTACCAGACATGCTGATAAAGGTAATCTTACCTGTTGCGACAATAAAAAGTTTAAGCGGAAGTTGGCTAAAAATAAGCAAAGGAATAGTTGACCTGGTTTTGCTAGCTGTTAGCATAGTTAGCAGACTGCCTGATATGCTTGTGTTTATGCAGCTGGAGTTTGTAACTCCAGTCTCCTGCAGCAGGGTTTTGTGTGAGTAGGTGCAATCTGTCATGCGCTGCTCCTAGCATCTTGGAAATAAAACTTCAATGGTCTTTATCTGAATAATTACATCGGCTCACCCAATACTACAAATACACAAATGACAGGTAGGAATGAAAGAAATTTCATTTTCCCTCTTAGAGGTTAGTGTACCATCAAAATGATTTGAAAGTTTTATTTTAAAAATAAAAACAATTGGAAACTGTTGCTTTGCAGATTAACCTTATTTTATGAAATAAAAAGTACATATATGTTAAGTACACTTGTGAGTGTAGTTACCATCCGCTGTATATGAATGATCAACATGCTGTATATTCCTCAAAGTAAAGCTAATGAATTGATGCCTGGAGTCTGGAATTTTTTCTAATGGCCAGCAGTGGAAACTTGTCTGGTAGCCAAAATAAGTCTATTGAGGTTTCATTTGTGATGTCATGTACACAGTGCTTGAGAATTGGGTCTGGATTTGGAGGGGCTTGAAGACATGGTCCTCCATACTGGATGTTATACCGGTTGTAAGTAAACATGTATTTCCTGACTGCTTGGCAGTGGCTTGTGAAGGTTGCTGGCTGTCATTGGGTTAAATTTGTTGCACTGCCATGCCTCCAAAATGCCATAAAAGCATTTTGGGGTTAGTGAGGTAAGCATGGTGGCCTGTTAGTGACCAAAGAAAGCACAAGCAGGTTTTAGCCACAGCACCATCTAGAGCAGCAACGTACACCAACCACTTGCCAACCAGTCTGAGAATGCACATTTTTCCCTTGCAACTGGTGACTGTACCACATCCAAGATGGTGGACAACTCTTGAGAAATATGCATACGAGAGATGAGGGAAACCGCTATTGGAAATCGAGACTCCGACTTGCTTCGTTTTGTGACATGCGGTTCTAGATACCAGGATGGTGATGACAAAAAGCTTGGTGTAACACTCCACACTGGGACTTAACAAACAGATGGCTACACTCATGTTTTACGTGCCGACTGTGGTGGCTGTGTGCGCAAAAACATACACAAGCATAAGGCGCTCTTACCCAAACATTTAGCGCTCAGTCACATTCAACAAATTGGTATCTAAGATAATCGTGACACCAACAGTATCGATAACATTTAGGACGCACACCAAAAAAAGGATGCCTCCACACGCTAATCTTCCAATACCTAAACTGGAAAGAGGTCAAACTTCACAAACACACTTGGACACATCCACAGTTTGTTTTCATGTGTGAGTGGAAAGAAGTGTGTATGAGTGTTTTGAGGCAGCAAAGCTGATTGTATTTCCTCTCCAGCAGCTGATACTGTAGCCGCTGTGACCAGCTGCAGCTGTCGCTGTGTGTCACATGCACCCACCCACACACATGCACTCACGCCAAACTCACAGCACACCACCCACCCCACCCGCATGTACGCTTTAACTTGAATGCATACGCGACAGCGGAGTCTTCATGAATAACCTGGATGACTGAATAAGCACAAGAAGCCCCTGTCTCAGGGGCTAGTTTAAAAGGATAAAGGTGCAGTCACATTTCATCAGTGTCATTTTACTGGTTGGCCTAAGAGGACTTGGAGGAAGCATTTTCCTTAAATATTCCACAGTTGTGGAAATTTCTTGTATAATATTTTAGACATGCTTGGTCAACAACATGCCACAGAGTTGTTTTTTCCACTGGCTCCTTGAAAAGCATCATTGTTTCAGTGAGTGCTAAGGCTAAGACAAAGCTAGGAAGGACTGGATTAGCAGTGTTTGTATTTATTTTATCTAAAGAATAAATACAGTGACATTAAAATACACTCAGATTTCCCCGTAGCCCGTAACTGAGAAAATAACTGCATACTAACGGCACTAAACAAGTTTCACACATGCATCCACACATTCGCACAGAAAACACAGGCTGTATCATTTTATATATGTATATAAAATTTTGTGTATTAATCTATACAGCAATGAGATAACATTCACCTGACTTTGATGGAGGTAGAAAGTAGAAATCTTTCCTCTGGTTAACTTTCAGTTTTGTCAATTCTACAAAAAAGTCAAGTTTCAGATTTTTCTCACTATCTCAAGTCCTAAATTGGGACACTGAGGCAGCTTTTTTTCTTTCTTTCTTTCTTACTTACTTACTGTAGCCTCATGTTTTGGTGCTTTATTGTAAGGTTCATATGTATCAACTGGATATGATTCAAAATCTCCTCTTTCCCATGTCACTGAAAAAAGTTCCTTTAAAAAATAGAAAATGAACGGTAATTTTCAGCCAGTGCATTATTTGTTTGTTTCGTTTGGGTTTTTTTTTTTAAACTTTTACGTATGTGGTCAAAAAATGTGATTTCAAAAGTACAGAGAAGAAAAAAATTCATAAAATTTAATACTAAAACTATTTTTTTATAGTGTAATGTAAGATTCATCAACAGAATCAGTTTCAGTAAGTTCAGCTATCATCAAAAGGCATTCTTCAGTTATTCTACCTGTTTTATTTCCCATAACTTAATGAATTTGAACCCCAATGCAGAAAACAACACCCACCTGAAAGGTAATCCAAATCTCATACACGTAACAGTACATTAAGAAGATTCTGTGGATGTTTCAAGCTTTACATTGCAAAAATACTAATTTTCACATACTGTAAACATACTGTACATTGAGACAGATACATGCAGGTGATATTTACAGTAATTGACCTTGTTCAAGAGTATTTTTTTTAAAATCACAAATCACATAATTATTCGTGCACATAAAAGATGAACAAGAGAGATCATTTTCAGTCTGACTAGCTCTGCTTCGTATTTGGGCAAATTTATTATCATCACTTTGAATTTGGGAAATGGTGAAAGAAAGACTTATCCAAACAAATTTTTTGTTTCTGCAAAGCTTCTGCTGAGAGCAATGCATAAAGTAAGCACTTAAAATGTGTGTAACCTGATTGGTATGTTTTTACAGGGAGTGTAATAGACAATGTTATTGAACCAGATCCAACTACATAAAAAAAGATCTCCCAGCTCTTCTGACAGAGTGCACCGTTCGTACTTATAACAGAGCTAAAGCAGACAGGATAAAAGGAAAGCGTGGGTTCATGGTGTTGTTGGAGGGACAGAGTGGGGGATATAGTTTAAGAGAATACGTGATGAAAGGAAGCCAACACATGGGAGGACACTCATGACAGTCACAAGTTTGGGTCTCACATGTTTATCTGATACACAAATATACACCACCAAATAACTACGGACCAGTTGTGAGTTTTGTTAGAAGGAATGAAGAAAACAGGCAAACTGCGAGCCTTAAAATATACTCCCTGTTTCAAATAAGACTTTTGGCCACTGGGCAAACATGTAGTTTCTTATCTCAGTTCTGTAGGGTTCTGGTTCATGGAGAGTTTATCTTAATATTATACTTAAACTTTGGTTTCTGAGAAAAAAAAAAAGAAGGTTATTTTAGCTGCAAATAATAATAATGATAATGTATACTTTATTGATCCCCATGGGGAAATTCCTCTCTGCATTTAACCCATTCACTCAGTGAAGCAGTGGGCTGCCATTGGGCGCCCGGGGAGCAGCGGATAGGGACGGTACCTTGCTCAGGGGTACCTCAGGGTAGCCGTTCAGGGGAATCGAACCCCTGACCTTCCGATCACGGGGCCAACACTTTACCTACTGAGCTACCCCTGGCACCTGACATCAAATCACTGCCAAATCAAATATGTGGATAAGAATTAAATTTCCATACTGGATTGTTAGCGCCCTGAGTTAA
>VUQG01044738.1:21697-57726 GCA_015106755.1 Etia nguti | reverse complement strand
TATGTACATTCTGTGGTATTCATTTCACTTCATTTCATTCCTGTCATCCTGTATTTTATGTATATAAGATTTAGATTGGTTATTTATGGTTGGTTTACACAGCTTGTGTAGGTTTGTGTATGTATGAGTATGCATGTGTAGCTGTATATATCCACACGCGCGCGTGTGTGGGTGAATTGTGCTGCTTACATTGTAGAGATATACATTGCTGTGCTTGAGAGTCACCATCTACCGGAACCAAATTCCTTGTATGTGTCTGTGCATATACACGGCCAATAAACGCGATTCTGATTCTGATTCTGATTCAATTATGCTGTCAAAGAAATCCTCCTTTTTTAAGGAGAAACTACTAGTTGTAATCAACAGTTCAGCAACATCATTAAAAGCCCCAAATTACCATGCCCACGATGGGTGTATGTCAGCTTCTAACCTGTGTGTATCTAACCTGTATAACCAGAAGTATAAACTGTAGATGAAAAGTAGGGAAACAAGTATTCTGAGCGTTTACTTTTATATTCCCACGTACCAATATAAAAGTTTTAAAATACTACTGAATCATACTGACTCACTGTGTATCGATGTAATGTTGCAGCACCTGAAGTTTTTGTATTTTTATATCTGTATCTAATAACACAACATAGCATGAGAGCAGACATATATGATACAATCTGCAAAATAATAAAATGGCATGGAGTACAAGTTACAATGTTTGACCCCAAATATAGTTTCTGAAGTAGAAGCAACGAGTACTATCGGGAGGAGGAGGTGTGTGTGTGTGTGTGGTGGTGGTGGAGGCTTAAAATAGTCTACATTTAACTTTTGGACCCAAAGTTCATCTAGACACAAGTTTTCCCGTACAGGCTGCCATCTTGGTAACGCCTCCAGTTATTTTTCGCAGTTTTTACCCAGTGGACTTTCAGTGCAGAGCTTTTAACTAGAAATTAACATAGTTGGATTTTGAAATAGTTTTATTGACACATACTGTTATTTTTGGTTTTGCGGTGTGAGCTTGAATTCTTGCGCGCTGTGTGGAAATGTCAGGCGGAGTGGACAGAAACCGCTTCAGGGGGAGGCTGATGTGATTCATTGAGCCATCTTCCGTAAGTTTCATGTTTTGGTAGATTACTTCTCACCCTCTTTTCTTTCTTCTCCTCCTCCTCTTCCTCCGCCTTTCTTCAGCTAAACTCCGCCTCGGAATACCGCTGCACACCTGGGGGTAACGGCTGCAGGTAAAAGTGTGACGGCGGGGGGCTCGGTGTGAGTTGTGTCGGCGTGCCCAGAAGACGCAGAGCGGTCCGGGGGTGAGAAGGTGGATCAGGAGGGTTTAGTTGCGACTCTCAGAGTGAGTTTCTGTGATTTGAAGTTTGTGTTGTGACCTGTGCGCTCAGGTGGAGACGCCTCGGTGTGGCCTGCCGCTCCTGCTGCTGCTGCTGGACTCGGCAGGGCGGAAACCCTTCAAAAGTTTTGTCTGTTCGCGCGTTTGTCTCTTTCTGGGTTTCGCCCGCTGTTCTGGGCATTTCGTGGCGGATAATCTCAACAAAACAATCAAGCCTCTCGTAGCAGCAGGTTTATCTGCGACGTTAATGCAACCAAAGAAGCGTCTTCAAAATAAGGCTTTTGCGACTGCTACGCTTATGTTTAATACCGACTCATCTTTCGTGTTTTCCTGAGTATCAAGAGGATAGATAAACGCACATTAACTTTAGTCCCCATGTTTTTAACTCTTTTTAAAACCCCCTTCACTCTGCTTCTTGGAGTCCTAAATTCTCGGGACTGTAAGTGTTGAAATCTCGGATTTTCACAGGGCATGATGGGTGAGGCACCGGTCAGAGAAGATAGTACAGTGACACGATCAGCAGAGGTATGTCTGGAAATATGACTTTGCGTTTGTGTGTCTGTGTGAGTGTTTGTTTAACCTCCTGTCTTCACTGGTGAAGTATGTAGGCTCATTTCCTGTGGATGACAACTGTTTGGATGACCAGATTAAGCAGCTGCACACACAGCTGAAGTCCCTTAAAGTGAGTCTTTATCTTTCTATCTAAACCTACGAATGTGATGATAACGACTGTACCTAATGTAGTTCTGTATTCATTTAGGCATGCAAGAGAAGACGGCCCGTGTCCCTAAAATTTTCCATTAAAGGTGTGAAAATGTATAATGAGGATGAAACGGTAAGTAGAGAAAATGATAGTTGATTTGTTTTTACCTGTTTACGTCGCTCTGCTTTTTGTGCCTTATTGCATGCGACCGCTCCCTGTGTGCAGATCCTCCTGATGGCCCACGCTCTGCGGAGAATCTCTCTTTCCACCGCCCGACCCGTCGATTCACAGTTTGCCTTTGTCGCGCATAACCCAGGCTGCTCAGACACCCAGCTCTACTGCCATGTCTTTAAAGCAAGGCATGCCAGAGCAGTAAGGATTCTCCATTGTTCTGTTATAGTTGGAGCATGCAGTAAATATCTATTTAATGCTTTCTGTTTACTCACAAATATCAACCCTGCTGCTTTCCCATGCTGGACAGAAAGGCACAGTATGTCATAAAGTGTGTGATTAAAGGTGATGTAACTCTGCTCATAAAAAGCAGAAACAATGACTGATTACACTTTAGCCGCAACCATATTCAAGGTTATCCCCTTGTGCACCTATGGACCAAGGAAACCGAGGAAAAACATTTCCTATCGTGCGTCCACTCGTGGTGCACTGACCGGAGGTTTGAGGCCAGACCAACACACACGTTTTTGTTCTACTTGCCAGATTTGGCTCCTTGGGACTTCACCCTCTTCCCTGAAACAGAAGTCAACTTGAAGGAGCATTGTTTTATTTCAGTGGAGCACAGCAAAGGCACGCATACGAGTGGTTAAAACAGAACTTCCATCAAGCGAGCTAAAAAGAGTTAGTTACTTTGTCTTGTTTCTATTCGATGTTTTTCAAGTCTGTTATCATAGAAAGTTTCCAAGCTATTTCCAAGCTATTGCTACAAATATGCATATGCTTGCATAGTTTTGGTCCGTGCTTGAAATAGTTGTGGGTTTTTTTTACAGAGATGCTTTAAAAGGGTGAAAGTGCTCATGTGAGAATGAGAACAACCCTTTAAAGTTTACTCTAGAGGTTTGTATTAATAGTGTCACTGAAACTTAGTCTCTATATTTCCGTTCTCGTTATCTTGATAGGCAAACTATTTTAGAGCAGCCCAGGGTAGGGAAGTAATGCCGATATAATAAAGCTAACATTTCTGCTGTTATCAGAAGCATTTGTCACAGTTTTTGACCTTTTGACACATTAGAGGAAATTAAATCCATAAAATGTGGTCAGAACAGTTTGGCATGGTAACTCCAAATAAAACCCTCCAATAGCACACAGGTTTGGGCTAGAGAGTGAAGGGGAATGTGCTTATTGATCTCATGATAATAAATTCCTTTCTGTGCTAAACTCTGATCTGATCCTAACCAACTGTTGCATCTTCAGAAGTCACCCTTGAAGCCATGCTTCCTGTGTGACACAATAGTAGGCGCCTCTACTGGTGGATCTGATAGCATTCAATTGTTTTGAGCCAGTCTCACCGCATTGTAGTTAGCAGCGAGACTTGTTCCAACACGGAGAGGTCGGCAATACCATGACACTGCAATTGCCTCATCTCTGTGAGATGCCTGTGCTTGACTAAACGTTGTCAGTTGCGGGGTTGAAGCGCTAAGCTTTTTCTTTTATCAGTGCCATTGTACTGTTAATAATTTACTTGATGAATTACTGTAATATGAAACTGAATAACACAGTTTCAGTTTAACTGCTTTTCTGTACGCACCCTCCTGTAGGCCCAGTTCCTGAATCTGCTGCTGTGCCGCTGCTTCCAGCTGTCGTACTTGGAGAAGCATCCAGAAGAGACCCAGGAAGACTCTGCTGGCTCAATGCCGCATCGCAAGCCTTCACTGCTCAATCACGGCTTTCCTCTTAGTGTCAGCGCTCTGGTTTCATTCAGAAGAGCTCCTTTTGGTGGATTATTACCTGGCACTAAGGTTTGGATTTATTATTTTTTTTAAACTTCACCCAAAGTCTCTTGGACTAATTTAAATGCCATGTTTTTATATGTTGTATATTGTGTTTCAATGTATGTTTTCCCATGTCTCCAATAATCACTGCACCCATTTTCCTAGTAAAATATAAACAAATGAGGGTTAACTCAAGAGTTTTGCACAGCACTGCAGTTTCCAAATGTGTGTGACTATGTGACGTTTTCTCTACAGAAAACTCCAAAGTCTTCAGATGACCAACAAAGCAGCCAAGATGAGGTCTTTCCCCTCTCCTCTCCCTCCCTGATGCGCAAGAAAGTCATACGCACCAAAGCGTTTCGCTCTGGCGCTTACCGCTCCTTCACTTTCACGCCATGCAAACAGCGCACCATTCAGGATCAACTGAGTGTAACTCAAGGTGGGCCGAGTGTTCACAGAGCGCTATCGAGGTTCAAAGAATTGATTAGGTAAAGCGACTTCATCAGTATTTGGTGAAGGGCAGTCACTGCTGTGGTGTCAGGTTTTTTATTTATTTATTCATTTATTAATTTTTTAAAATCTGCATAATGAGGTGATTTCATCTCATATGGGTAATGGTGCATTTTTACAGGGTTTACATTTTATTTCTGTTGCTAATGTTCCTTTTCAAATTTGAACGTGTTGAGACAGAAGCTTTTTTTTGTTTCTTTGTTTTTGGATGGGTTATTTCATTATCATCACTGCATAGCTTCTACTGATTTGAGATGATCTTGGATGCTTTCGCCCCTTCACATGGTGATGCAATATTCCACCTTTATAAAATCTAACTTTACATTATTTCTCTTATTATATCAAAACCAGAAAAGGATCTAGACAAGTTGCCAGCGAGGCGATCCCGGGCTCCGAGCTTGGCCGAAACAGAAGAGGCACTAGCTCAGGCAGTGTGGTGTTGGGCTGGTATCGCAACGTTAGTATATCACATATCAAAAACATCTTTACATTCATAAGTGTCACTTCCTGTTACTACATCTGTGATTTTCCTTTTTGGTATTGCAGTGAGAGCAGCTATTCACTTCTTGCAGATGATGTTCTGGGATCCTACCTTCTGTGCCCACATCCAAAAAACCCCAAATGTGGCTCTCTAATCATTCGCTTCACCAATGGCCCGATCACCCATCTTATTGAAAATACCCCTAAGGGGAAATTCGTGCTGGAGGTAATTATTTTGTTGGCTCATATACATGATGTGAAAACCGGATTATGGTTAAATGTAGTCTCTTTCACTAGTTACTTTATGAAAAATATAAGCTTCTGAAAATAAATGATAGAAAAGGAGGGAGGGGGGGCAAAATATTGAAATATCAGATTTTTAATTGATCTTAAAAATTCTATGTCACTCAGTCTATTATCACACCCTCCGTTATGCATTAATTAACAGAAAAATCACTTTATGTCACTCTGCTGACTCCTGCTGTTATGTATACCATGTTGGATGTGTTGACCATGGATAATATAAAATATGGATGTAGCTTGTGCGTCTGAAAAGTGAAGCCCGTGCAAAGTGCGTTAAATATGCATTCTCTATAATGGCCAGCAGAGGGCGGCAACTCTGGTTGCAGAGACTTCCAATTAAATAGAGGTCTGTGGATAAAATTGCCCTCAGCTCTTTGACTCTGTGACCTTAGTAAGAAGAGTTGGGCTAAGTTGGTGGTTTCAGTTCAGATTTAATTAAACAAGAAGCTTTTACTTTTTATGAAATGTTGATATTTGGAGTGAGCCGGAGAGCGTGGGGTGGCTCTTTGTTTCCATGTGATGTTAAAATGTCATGGTCAGAACACTAAGCTTGAGGCTATCCTGTACATCAGGACTTTATAGTGGGTGACTTCCAAATTTTATACAGTCTGTTTTTTGTTTTTTTTTAAACTAGAGCCCTCAAGTGGCTTTTTGGGGAACTGCAGTGGAGGTTTCCACTTGGCAACGACCTTAAGTGACAATATTATTCTCTAAAACCAGAATAATAAAATTGTTTGTATTTCATTAGAAATGTCATACTTGACTCATAATCATGTGTAACTTGAGTCCTTTTTTATTTTTATTTATTTTTTATTTATTTTTTTTTTAAATAAATATAGAAATGCAAGACTAAATTCAATTCCATGGCTGAGCTGATTGAGCACTACACAGAGACCGAGGACGAGCTGCCATGTCTGCTGAGCTATGCTCGGGTAAACCACTGCTATGAGTGGGAGGAAAACGTCAGCAAACAGCAGCCTGTAAAGCTTCAGCCCAAATGAAGCCGAAACTAAAAGTACCCACAGATACGAATGGGTGTAAACCCTGGACACTGGAACATGTGGACTGCCAACCTCAGAGGGCACAAAATAAGAGACACTGAGACACTGATAATTTCTTTTGCACATTTATCTTTTAGTCTGTGTTCTGGTGTGGGAAGGTTTAACTGTAAAACAAAGTCACTGTTTAATAGTGTTGGCACTTAATATTGAACAGTATGCATTTCCTAAGCGGGTACTTGTGTGTTAAAGATATATTTTGCGGTTCCTGATTTTATTATTTTTATTTCAACATAAGCTTTTAAAAAATATATTTTTTATTTGTGCCTATAAAACATAAGAGGAGGGGGTTTTTTTTATTCCTTTTTTTTTTTTTTTAGACCTGAAACTAAGAACCTGAATCTGTAAAGGGGAATTAATCACTGATTACTGCACCTAATGGCAAAGCTGTAACACTTTTTCTTCTGGTTTCCTTGTTTAGTAAATATGTTACTGAAATATATTTAGTAAAACTTTTACTCCTTGTGACTCATATTTTTGTATGCAGTTTGTTTAGCTGATAATGTAGTATCTGTTAATATGACTAAATTCCTGTTCAGAGTTTTCATTGGTCGAGTATAAATGGTACGAAATGATTTCAGTCGTTCTCTGTGATTGTGGTTATCATGTTGTGTCGTCTTGGCTATAGTTGATTTGTTCGTATCTGGCACACCATCTACCTGCACCTTTACTGGGACTGATGTGCAGCTGATTGCCTGTGCTGCAAATTCTAGCCCAAATCCAACATTAGGTTCACAACAGAAGATTGTGATTATTAACAAAACATTAAATAACAACTCAATATAAAGTGCATCTGTAGTCTTTTTTTTTAAAACGTCTCAGCTGGATTTGTTTAAAATGTTTTCACTTTTAGCTTCTTGACAGTAACACATTAAGCATAAAGTAGACTGTTTTTCGCCCTTTGACCTCACTCCGTCCTCACTGAAATGGCCGCGGGTCTGGGCCCGTTACATTCCTCAACGGTTACTTATGGTTGCTAAGCAACCGCAAACGCCTCGGGGAGAGGGACAGAATGGGACAGGACCTGAAGCGATACCTGACGAGATCCGTCCACACTGTGCCGGGAGATATTTCTGCTGATCGCTTCTTACTGAACCTCACTGGAGATGTGGACCGTTAGTCAGCTGCTGCTGTCATCTTATTATTAAGGTAAGGTTAGCCATCAAGGTCCTGCTGTCGTACTTTTAAGTAAACGTTAAGTGTTTGCGAAGGAGACCGGAGCGGCTTTGTATTTTACATTACTTTCATTTGTTACACCTGCCAGCTGCTGGGTAGTGATTGTTGAGGCATGGGGTCAGAGTCGGTGAAGGTGGTGGTCAGGTGCAGGCCGCTGAATGACAGAGAGAAGGCGCTCAGCTCTAAGATGGTGCTGTCCATGGACCTGCAGCGCTGCCAGTGCTTCATAGAAAAGCCAGGTGCAGTGGATGAGCCACCTAAACAGTTCACCTTTGATGGGACCTACTATATTGATCAAACGACTGAGCAGATGTACAACGAGATTGCCTATCCTTTGGTTGAGGTAAGTTTCATTTTATTACCTGTCTGCAGAGCTGGGCTTTACAAAAGAAGCACGCTTGTCACTGGACACCTTCAGCCCAACATCAGTAGCCTATATCTAGTTCCTAATGAATGCAGGCGTCATTGTGAACACCCTGTGGTCACCTCAAAGTTTAACATAGCCTCATGGTAAAACAAAATGTCACTTTTACAGGGTGTGACTGAGGGCTACAATGGGACAATTTTTGCCTATGGACAAACTGGAAGTGGAAAGTCTTTCACCATGCAAGGGGTGTCTGAACCTGCAACCCAGAAGGGTGTCATCCCGCGGGCCTTTGAACACATCTTTGAGAGCATTCAGGTATGTTTGTTGACCACAGCGATCTTGTAGCTTGCAACATGCGTACCTAATAAAGATTATGCTCGTAGTTTTTGTCTAGGCTTGTCTCAGCACTGATAGAATAATTATGTTTTTATCTTGTGTGTGCAAGCTAGTGTGCAGAAAATACGAAATTCCTGGTCAGGGCCTCCTACCTGGAGATTTACAATGAAGAAATCCGAGATCTTTTGGGAAGCGACACCAAGCAGAGATTGGAGGTGAGTCCCTGCTTTTTAAATAAACTAAACAGGCTACACTGTATCAGAAGAAGCCAAATGGATTATTTTTCTTTGGTTCGTACAGCAAGGTGAGTGTGCTGTTTTCTGCACAGTACTGTACATGTTGCCATGGTGATTTAAATGCACAGTTGGTTTCTTAAAGGTCATTATTTTTCTTTGGTTCGTACAGCAAGGTGAGTGTGCCGTTTTCTGCACAGTACTGTACATGTTGCCATGGTGATTTAAATGCACAGTTGATTCCTTAAAGGTCAAGGTGTTGTAACAGGGTGACAGACTAGCTGACTGTGCGTATGTTTGTGCTTTGTGTGGCTGATGAATGCCTAGCTGAAAGAGCACCCAGAGCGTGGGGTATATGTACGGGACCTTTCCATGCACACTGTGCACAGTGTGGGAGAGTGTGAAAGAATCATAGAGAAAGGCTGGAGGAACCGGGCGGTGGGCTACACGCTGATGAACAAAGACTCCTCACGCTCCCACTCAATCTTCACCATCCACCTGGAGATCTGCAGCACTGGTGAACTTATAATATCTTTGCCTTTACTATATCTGTTCAGTCTGTGCCGATTTTCTTCCTTTGAATGTGATCCTCTCATCTCATAATGTCATCAGCACTTTACAATCAGAGTTGTTTTTGTTCTCTATCTTTAAATTTGATAGTGTATGAATCTCCTTATTTATAGTTTGCATTTTCTGCATGTGGTTGCATGTAGTTCTCACACCATTTAAAAAAAACATACCAGGTAAATAACTGAAGATGCTCAGTAAATGTTAGTGTTTGAGGCTTGTAGCACTGTTGAATGTAACGTGTGTTTCCCGTGTCAACTCAAATTCTCAGATTCATCTGGCAAGGACCATCTATGGGCAGGAAAACTCAACCTTGTGGACCTGGCAGGAAGTGAGCGTCAGTCTAAAACCGGTGCTACCGGCGAGCGACTCCGCGAAGCCACAAAGATCAATCTTTCCCTCTCGGCCCTGGGAAATGTCATCTCCGCCCTGGTAGATGGACGCTCCAGATACATCCCCTACAGAGACTCCAAGCTGACCAGGCTGCTGCAGGACTCTCTGGGAGGAAACACCCGCACCCTGATGATTGGCTGTCTTTCGCCCGCAGACAACAATTATGAGGAAAGCCTAAGTACGCTGCGATATGCTAACCGGGCCAAGAGCATCCAGAACAGGCCTCGCATCAACGAGGACCCCAAGGATGCTCTGCTCCGAGAATATCAGGAGGAAATCAAGAAGCTGCGGGCGCTCCTCACAGGCCAGCTGAGCACTGCTGACCTTTCAAGTAAGTGATTAAATTTGATAGGAAAACAGCATGCTGTTTTAGTTTAATATTCCTAAATCTACACATAACTTCTATTACGTGCAGAGAAATATTTTATTTTCTTGCATGTTATTTTTCTTTAATTACCAGTGCTGTAAGAAAAACCTTTAAAGAACTTTTATTTAACATGCAGCTCTGCTGGCTGGTCGGTTTTCTGAGTCATCCCCTGCTGTTCCCTCAAGGCCACAATCCACCCCCACCGAATCAAGGAAGGAAAAGATTAAAGAGGCAAACATGGACCAATCCCACACAACAATTTATCACTTCAACTTTAAGCATGCATTGTATAAAAACCCTGTGATTTATGATCTGCGTTCTGCTGTCTCTGCAGGAGTACGAGGAGAGGCTGGCCAAGTTGCAGGCTGAATACAATGCAGAGCAGGAATCCAAGGCGAAGCTGCAGGAGGACATCGCTGCTCTGCGTTCCTCCTATGAATCAAAGCTGTCCAGTCTGGAGAAGGCCCAAGCCAGCAGGGGGCGCTCTGTCCCCAAGAATGGTAACAGAACATCCTGTGCCCACAACAGAGCAAAACTTTTCTGCTGTTGGATCCTCCCCATGTATGCTTCTTTGTATTGTACCACTTCTCTACATTAGTGGGCGCCAGCTGTACAGCCCAGGTTGCTGAGGAAGAAGTCTGCATGAGGATTGATCCCATGTGCCACAGTACAGTTGAGGAAACCTCCCAGACTAAGGTAGTGTCCAGGCCCACTTTCCATAAAGATCACTCCTCTTCAAATCATATTCTTATCCTGAAACAAGGTATCAAAGAAATCTTATGTAGGGAAAATGTTGAATTTTATTCCCTCGTGTTGGCAAGCTTACCGAAAAAGGTCCAGATAGAGATGGGCTCATGGAGTCTACTGATGCAACTGCACCGGGGCCTCTAGACCAGAAACACGTCCTGGAAAGGTTTGTAGGCTTCTATTCTCATCATGGACACTTTCCTTAACATGAACACTTCCTAAGATTCATAGCTATGATTTTATTATTATATTATTATATATGACATGTCTTAATCAGCCGATCCATCTAATTTCTACTTCTTACATGGGTCTGGGTTGTGACCATTTTCAACACTGTTCACAGGATACTGAACATATTGTCATGACGGTATCTACAATGTTCTTATCACACTCCATGATGAATGTTTCATACTTATGCTTTTGGCTACAAATGGAGTGGATAATCAGTTTCCAGCTGTATATTTTTCTGTATGTTTACCCTTGCATTCCTCTACAATATTGCATTCTTCTATGTTATTACTATAATCCAGTAATTAGCAGAACAGTTATGTTTAACATATCATTGATGGGTACACTAGAACTATAGTAATATAGCGAGAATTATAATAAGCACGCATCTATGCGGTGTCCTTGGTGTTCAATCTTTCCTCAGACTGCAGCAGCTGGAACAGGAGGTGGTAGGAGGGGAGCAGGCCAGGAACAAAGAGCTGCAACAAAGACAGCGGCAGAGAAAAAAAGTTGCTGACCAGAGAAAAGCCCAGCTTGTCCATGCTCTGTCAGAGAACAGCGAGGAGAGCGAAAATGTGCTGCTGAATGTCTACAACTCCATCCAGGAAGAAGTCCATGCCAAAAACCAAATGCTGGTCAAAGTTCAGGACAAGGTGAGTGGAAGTAGTTGGAAGGAGCTTACAGCAGATTCAAAACGGCATCTTTCTGTTGGGAAGAAAGCATATGTGTTAAGGGTTTTCTGTAAATTTCAAGGAGCGATCAGAAAGTTTGGGTTATCCACCCATATAAATCTATTTCTCCTGCCTAAGATCTCCTTTTCATGCACCCCTGCTCTTGACAAATTTTACTCCCTAAAAGTCAAATTTTGACCACAGTGCAATTTCACCAGAGTGGGATTGTACATGTCATACCCCACTTTCAGACTATAAATGCAGACTTCTGCGTTAACATCCTGGGACATCTTTGGGAGAACATCCAGTGGAAAGAGCCTTAACAACAGCATCACCACACAATGAAAAGGCAACAGTTTTGCGGCCACGAAAACCAAGTCTTTGCTCACCATCTTCCCTACGACTTTGTACAATTCTCCAAAATCAAGTTAAAGTAAAAGACTCCCTGTTTTGACAAACTGGGGAAGATCCAACATCCTTTGTAGAGGCACAAGTACAATGAACTTCCAAAATAGTGATCCCAAAATAACAGCAGCGGTCTGGAGATGTGTGAGAAGGTGACTTTGACCAAATTTAAATTGGGTAATTTATTAACTTTTCTAACCTGAAAAATTAGGTCATCTCCTCAGGGATTTACTAATTTGGTGTGTTAAAACGGTTCTCTCTTTGCACGTCAAACCCTAAATATGACACATTTTCAACAAGTGGGTTCTAGCTAGTTTTCTCATAAATAGCATGCTCCGTCACTGTTGCAACAGCTGAAAGCAGCCAAACTGGAGATCCATGACCTGCAGGGAGAGTTTGAGGTGGAGAGGAATGACTACCTGGCTACTATACGCAGGCTGGAGAAGGAAGGCCAGCTCCTGCACAGCCTGCTGGAGCGTATGGTGCCTCTGGTGCGCCGTGACTGCAACTACAGCAACCTGGACCGCTTGAAGAAGGAAGCTGTCTGGGACGAGGACAGCGCCACCTGGAGACTGCCAGATGTGATGGTGCAGAAAACAACACTGCCTTCAGGTGGGTCATATTATCTAAAAATAAATAAAGTGAAAGCTCGTATTTTTTTTCTGACAAGACGGTAAATCTTGTGTTTGTTTTGCAAATTACTTTCCTTAAATGTTTATTAATCACTTTCTTTTTCTTAGCAGTGACTCCAAAAGCTTCAGCTCGCAGAGGCTCAGGTTCTGATGCTGGAGAGCCATTTATGGTGTGTTTGCATTTTATGCATAGTCTTTTACTTGACATACACACATTCTAGCATGGATAGTGGTCATGTGTGTTTTAGCAGGTGGAGGAGGACAGGTACAAGCAAATGCTGGACAGAAGTGACAGTGAAAATATCGCCAGCAGCTACTTTAAGTCAAAGAGAGCGAGCCAGCTCCTGGGAAGTGACACCACAAAAGCCCATGGTGAGAAAAGAAACTGCAGGCTTCTAATAAGTACATATTAGCAGTTCAATTAGTGAATTAGCTCTGCTGCTGAATGTTATTTCATTTTTATTTAGCCAATATTTGTATGCTGTGATCTTGCATTTCTGCTTTTCATTAGATCCTGACTGGCAGGAAAAAAAATGAATAAGGCTGCTACACTTAATACTGTTACAATAAACTTGTATTGCATTCAGGAAGCCTTTTCATTAGGTTATCTCTCTGAGCATTTTAAGTTTCGGCTTTTTTTTTACCTTTATTGTATATTTTCTATTTAATTTTAGATTAGTTTTATTTTTCTTCTTTTTCACTTTCTTACTTTTGTTTAGTTTTTTACTGTTGTCTGCCTTTTCTCCTGCTGCCATCCACTCTCCTCCGCTAGTTAACGTGGCAGCCCACCTCTCTGTCAGCGGCTCTAACATGAATCTGCCTGTGAGCTCGGACGCCATCCTGCCTCGCCCCTTCCGTCTGGAGTCGCTGGATGTCCCAGTGTCCAACGGTAAAGTGAAGCGCAAAAAAAGCAAATCTCACATCCATAATGAGGCGATTTAAACGGACTGTGACCCCACATATTTGCAGTTTTCTACAATGACACTTTTGATGACTCATCAAAAAAATAAGTCTTGTATATCTGACTGTGAATCAGTGGTTTGTTTTTATAACTGCTGCTATCTAGATTTACACAGGACCCATTTATTGCCGATGTTACAAGTCCATTTGCGTCATGAGTTTTTAATTATATTATTAATGTTAATTTTTAACTCATTGTTACCTACTGTATGATGCTGTCCTTGATTTCTTTTTTTTTTTTTGCACAAGACATAGTTTAATGTTTGTGAGAGTTAGGTTCTTTCATATTAAAATAATTGAAATTTAATGTTGCTGATTTCTTTTCTTTTTTTACCCAGCATTTAAAGTTCTGTACTTGGGACGAACAGATTACATCAAATTAACTGATGTCTCGTGTGTTTAATTTCATTTACTTTACAAATAAGCCATTAAAACTTGACTCCAGAGCATTATGAACAACAGCAGTAAATAAAATATCAGCCTGCATGTCAAATTGTAGTACTCTGCTGTCACAAATGGGTCAGGAAAGCTGTTGTCAAGGCAGCAGTATGCTAGGATATGGTTATCTCATATTACACATCATTGTGGTGTGATGTTAATTAGTAGATTCTTTAGCTAAATGCAAATAACATATGTAAGACAGAAAGTTGATTTTGATGCAGTTAAAAAAAAAATCACAGTTTTTAACCATAAGAATTAAATATTGAAAAGTTTAGTAAGATGTCAGTCCTCTTAAGGTTGCAGGAGATGCAGGAAAAAAATGCTGTTTAACTCGATTCTTTCTGCAGCTCATTTTTCCATGTGACTATTTTATTTCTTATTTTGACACTGGCCTGATTTCTTCATCTGTCGCTTACTCGAGTAGCAGACAACTGTGTCCGTTTCAAAGCCTGACATCATTTATTTTTCCTTTGTGGCGACACAATAGGCATAGACACTGATTCCTTATGGCAGTCCTGCTGCTCTACTGAGAGATAACACAACTCTAATATCCTTCTGCAATAATTAACCACGAGCTAATCTGGGCTCTTCAAGACCGTTGCATAACAGATATCATGCCGTTCAAATAAACAAGAAACAAGAAAATAGAGACAGGGAAGTGCTGGGCTACTAAATTTGCACAGAGGTGGAGCTAGAGATAATCGGATTATGGAAGAACGGCTGAGCAGGCTTTTCCATCATCTGAGTGGTGTGTAAGATGAGCAGTATGGCTGATAGCCTTTTTGTAACAGGAGAGAGGTAAATACTGCAGGTATACAGTGATAAAGCTTTGCCTCAGGGGTCTGCGGGTTCGCTTATTAATCAAGTTATTAATCCATGTGCTGAAATGTCCTTGAGCAAGACTCTGCCATCACTGATGTGAATGAGGAGTAACAGTAAGTGTAACACTGCTAAACTTACTGTTATCACTCCAAACCAACCTCCTATACAGTGTTGGTTGTTTTTGCTTTTTGAACATAGCCACATGGACTGATCTAATCTGTAATGTTTATCTGCAAATAAACAGATTTTATTATTTAAAGAGGAGAAAGAATTAGGAAATGAATGCAAGTGGCCAAAATGACTTTTCCCGTGAGGGATGGCTACGCTTAGCCTTAAATACAGGTTGAGGGAGTGAGGTGAGCCAGTTGAGATCATTCAGACATTAAGATGCCTCCTGGACCCCTCGTTCTGGAAGTTTTCTGGACACATTCAACTAGGAAGAAGAAGACACAGAGCTCACTGGAGAAATTATATACACTATATGGACAAAAGTACGGGGCCACCTGCACACACATACAGGAGCTGCTTGGCCAAGGAAACTCATGGAGGAGGTTTGAAGCTCACTGGTGATGTTTGCACGCTACCTGCCCCAGCAGTCGGTGACCTCGATCCGCAATGTAGTCTGGATTGCTGCTATCACGGCCCAACTTCCAATAAGAAAAAAAAAAAAGATGGATGGATGAATGGATGGCTTAAAACGCAGTATATTAGATACAAACTTTATTTTCGGTGACTTTCATAGAAGTGGTGGAATAGACAGAAATTATTACATGGTTGTTTTTCGTTCTGCTTAGCCTTTCATATTTTCAGTGTTACACAATGAAGGCTGTTAGATGAACACAACTTGAACACTCTTTAATCTACTGTAAAAAAACAAAACAAAAAAAAACAGTAGTAGAAAGAAACCGAAGAATGACTGGCGCATGAGTTCTTGTGTTGGACATAAGTACTGAAAAATTATCCCCCAAAAACTTTAAAAAAAAAAAAAAGTCAGAATATTAAAAGACTGCGTGAACTGATCTGGTGCTTTGAGGATTTGCTCTAACAAAAACAACATGCAGGCACATTTGTGAATTATAAAACAATAAGTAAGATATCAGTTCTGGCACACCCTTATCCGTCTTTGATTTAGTACCTGTGCCAATAGGGTCTAAATTTTATATAACAGAACTTTGTTAGGTTTGCGATACATTAAGATACTATTTTCATACACTGAGGCTTTGGATTTAAAGTATTTAAGGTGAAGTTTCTGTTACTTTTGAGTACATATCAATTGTTTTAGATTTAAAAAATTACTTTAGATGACTATGTGTTGTATATTGTAAGTGTAGAACATATTGTAAGTGTATGGCCCTTTAAACGCTTCCTCTCCTGCTTTTATTTGACAAAGTGCCGTGTGCCAGATTTCCACTTAACGCTTTAACTCTCTTTAAGCTGATCGTGCGCTTGTGCTTCTTTCTGAGCATTGCATTTATGCCAGCAGGCATCTGCTCTTTCAGTCTTTTAGCAGTCCAAGCTTTTTGAGAGCCTCTTTTCGATCACCTCCCATCCCAGGCACCACCATCACGGTGTAGCCTACTGAGTTTGAGGGTTTCTGGGGTACTGGGGGAGCTGTAGTGGTGGTGGTGCTGGTGGTTTTCACTGGTTTGGCTGATTTGATGCTTTGCGGTTCAGAGGTGTTTCCACTACTTCTACGGTTGTCCAGGGTGGCAGAGTGCTCCAGATTAGCTGTCCTCTTCCCATTGGATTGAGCAGGAGGTGATGCAGACACAGGCCGCTGGTCACGTTTGGTGTACTGACGCAAATTGGCAGTGGTCTGCAGAGGCCTGCTATTGGACTCATTTGGCACTTGAGAGTTACAAAATGATTGGTTCCTTGATGGATTACTATTAGCTGGATCTCTTGTAAACTTGTCAGGTGTTACACCCAAGGAGGAGTTAGGTTTGGGTGGAGGCAGTGGGGTTCCTTTGTCATTTTCTGGCTCTTGGCCTTTCAGGAGGCCTAGCTTCTGCAAAGCTTCCACTCTCACCACCTGGGGATCAACTGCATTCTTGACACTGTATGAAGAATCTGATATTATAGATGCTTCATTTTGAGTTTTTGTGGATATGTTGGTAGGAATCTTTTTGGGTTTTGGGAGAACAACTGGAGGGCCTTTCTTAGACTTGGAAACCTCTGACTGGGATTTGTCTGATCTTTGGAGATTTCCAAGTGTTGGGCCTTCCACCGGGGCAGAATGGCATTTTTCTGAGTCTATAGTATGATCAACTGTTGGGCATAAAGGGGTCTTCTTTGTGGAGACACTCCTCCGCAAATGTACAAGTGCATCGTAGGAGAGGGGTCCTCTAGGTAAAGGACCCTCAGCTGTCCTCACTGAAGGTTTTGTGGAAGGAGGTATAACATTAGCCACTGAAGATGTTGGGCGAAGAACTGCTTTCTGGTTGTCTTTGTATCCTGGTTTGTTGTTTTTAGATGTGAACTGAGGCTTAGAGGAGGTGGTTTTGACTGCAGGAGTGCCTGGTTTAGTACCGAGCACAGAACAAGGAGCACTGCTTGCAACAAGAAGAGGGGTGGGAACCAGGTAGCTGTGCATGGGCTTGGCATCAAAACTTTTGTTGATTGGTTTCTGGTGATTGGCTGATGTCTGTGAATCTGGAAGTCGAACAAGTACACATTTGTCACTAGAATTTCTGCACATCTACCTAGAGTATTTCACTAAATAATGTGTCACTAATTCTGCATCTGTTCAAAGGGATTAACTCACCATCAAGGTTGCTTTTGCTCATGGAGGGTGACAGATTAGCCACTTTAGTAGCAAGGTTGCTGGAGCTGGGCAGTTGTTCAGGCTCGTCATTGGAGACTCCACTGTCCTCCTCAGTATCCAAAGACTCAATAGTCTCCTCCAAAAACATGAGACAGGCCCTCTCCTCAGCAGACAAGTGCTCCAGACTATCATCACTCTGAAACGCATTAAAGAAGGGCTTTCATTTAGAAAAGAAGTCCACAAAGAGAGATAGAAATCCTCTCTAAGAAAAGAAATAGACTTTTATGTTACAGCTGTGTTACCAGTACTGTTTTGCCTCACTACTTCAAGTTGTTTTGTATATGTTTTGTTCTATTAGTAGTGTACATATTCTTAGATTGAAGAGGGTAAACTTGGTTACTTACAAAGCCAGAATTAACACTGACCACACTGTCACAGCTGCCAGCACTCTCCATGCCATTCATTGTCTCCATTCCGGTGTCACCTGGCCAGGTATCGCTTATGGGCATCTTAGTGCCCTACTTATCCACGTTTAGTGACAAACCCTGTTGTTTCAATCTGAAATACAGAGTAAAATTACTATTTAAACTGTTCGGAAAGATTTCTTTAAAAAAAAAAAAAAAGGGAAATATTAGTTATTCTCCACATTTTTTTCCCTGCTATTTATTCTTCATGGCCCTGTAGACCATTTTCAATAGCACCATAGAAAACACTGTCCTTCCTAAGTATCTCCCCTTACAAGGTTTTACCCCATAGATGCATTTGTGTTACCTAGTTTGAACCTTTTGTAGGAATTTCTTAACAGCGTATAAAGGTATCATTTGACAAATGAGTAAGGATGTTTTTTGATATCTTTTGTTTTATAATTCATAAATAATCAACCAGGTCATATTAGACACTGTGAGAATGATGCATCAAAGCTAATGACAGTCATGGGTACAGCTAAAACTTTTTTTTCCCCCTGCAAAACAAATAAAATCAGGAAATATCAAACCATTTTATATGCAAATAGCACAGCATTGACCATCGGGTCTGACCATGTTTCATTTCGTTTCTATGTCCTGACATTGTCTGCTAACTGTAAAGGAATTTATTCTCTGTTGATAAATAATATTTAAACATCTGTGCAGCCTGACATCAACTAAGCGGCACATCTTCCAGATATGAAAGCCAGTTTAATGTATAAATGGCAATCAGCACCAAAGGACTGTGTTCATATCCAGATGACTATTGCTAAATACCTTTTAAAACAGTCAAATATAAAAATAAGCGAAGCGTACAACTTCACCACTCAGAGATGAAAATGAGTCTGTGGTTATTTGAATGATATTGGTCTTTTAGAACGGTAACAGTATAACTGTAATCCTGTGTGTACTCTATGGTTGGGTTGTGTGATGTTAGGTATATGAGTCAAAGCTGATACATAACATTGCACACAGATAATGTATATAAGATTTATAATATCCAATTATGACCTCCATAACTGTGGACTTCATACCTGATCATGCAGCTAAAGAACAGCAAGGGCACAGCTTTATTGTAAGCACTGAAATTGACAAAGGGCAGGTTATCATAGCTCGGTGAGCTTCTAGCAGATATCTAACTAGTCCTCTTACTACATGTGACTTGGATTACAACATGCATGCCACTCCTAATCTCTCTTTACCGGATCAATTTCAGAGGGAGTGTAAGGCAAAAGCAATCAGTCTCCTGAAGGCTTTACGATACCTGTTTAAAAAAAGCTGTTTCAGCCTCATATTTGGAAATTTTGTTCAATGTTTTGTTTATATGGGTATTGTAGCATAACTACAATTTGAGAATAAAGGAAGTCCTGTCTGGCCTTGGTGAAAAGAAATTCACTTTTGGATAAGTGTCAACACCTGAGACGCAAGGTCTGCCAAATAGGGCAGTGGAGGCACAAAAGCACTCCTGTCCACTGTTTGTGCTTTGCCATGCCATCCCATCCCTTCAAAATTGTAAAACTCCTATAGCCAGATCAATAGCAAAGTCCCAGGTCAGGATATGAATCTGAACAATGTAAGCTCAGTGTTAACGTTTATTGTGATTTTTGACCGACTTGAAACACTTTTTCACATTTGTCCTTTTTATCTACTTATTAGTCCCTGTCACTCTCCAAAAACAGGGTGAGTTTAGCTATCACAAGACTATGATGCACAAGTCAAGGCAATAAATTGCTGTGTCAATTGCTCTGGAAAATGTGGTGCAATGACAGCGTTACAGTTGTTTTCATTGCGGTTGTAAAAGAGCATCTGGCTAAGTTTTTATTACCTTCGATGAAATCTCTGCAGGATGTTGTGTAATAGGGGTTATTATCATTTTCTCCACTGTACCCAGGCTTCAACCCTCTTCCTTCACATTACGTACTGAATCCAAGCCTGTCTTTTGTAACTAACATTAGCCCCAAACCTCCATAAAACCCCTTCATCGAAAAGTGTTTAAATACTGGTTGGCAAGTCTAAGACTTAACAAATAAAACAAAACATAAAATAACTGACACGAGCGGTAAATTATTTAAATAGCAGCCAAAAATGTCCAATAAATAAAAAAATATGTTAACTATTCCTAACCCTATTTACAACAGAGCTTTAGTTGTTAAGTAAATAAAGGCGTACCTGTCCGTGCACAGTCGTCTCTCATATCCTGCTCCGCGTGCAACTGAAGACAAGGTGAGCGCGCAACTCAGAGACACCTGGAAGAGGGACTTTGTCCCTTAAGCTTTTAGCCAATCAGAAGCCACATTCTCCTTAAGCCGCGCGAGTCCTCGTTTTCATTTTTTTTTTTCTGACTCTGTCTGTCAGACGTATGCTGCCAGGACGGCTCGTTACTGGAAGTAATCCAGAAATGTAATGCTCTTTCTCCATGTATATATGTATTAAAATATTCTTTATGTTTTTATTTTTTGGGTGTCCGGCTTTGGGTGAGCATTTAGAAAATGCCCTCTAAAAAGTTTAAGCGTTGACTAAAAACATAGAGCTTCACATATTTTTTCAGTTAACTTTATTATTTTTATTATTATTATTGTCGTTCTCTATTATTGTCTTCTCATTAATTATTATTAATGTATTTATTTGAAAAGAGAACAGGTGCTGTTTACTACAGTGCCGATTTAAACAGCACATTAGCCCGACCTCTCAGACGATGCATAGCTAGAAAGTTAAATTTCACTGATACTGCACGAGTGATTTTGGTGGGTGTGTTGGGGGACGACTTTAATTAGTTTAGTCACGCAGTTAATCACTACTTGTTCTTGCAGCAGTACATAAACTTCAAGCATTACGAAGGATCGCTACAGCGGTTAGCTCAGCGGGTATACCACCGTAAAGGCATCCTAAAGGGGTTTCATAAAGTGTCGTGGTTTAAGATCCACGGTTCGATCCTGGAAGAGCCAACCAGGTTAAAAATCTGCCAAACCAAATACGCAAATACTTTTAAGCCCAATCCATTCAGTTCACTACGTAATTAAGAAAAAGTTGCAAATTGAGCATGTGGGAACTGGGGAGTGAATAATTTAAAGTGTCATCAAAAACTGTTGCCAATTAGTTTAACAAAAAAAGTCTATTTATGCAAGTGCTAACACACAGTTACCTTCTTTGCTAACAAAGCTCAGATTTGGGACACAGCCAAAATCTCACTGCCAGCTGAATTTACAATTTCAGCTGGTGTTAACTGTCTTAAGTGGAGTGATTTTTTTTTTCTTCTTTTTTCTTTTGGTAGCTGTTATTTCAGGAAAGAAGTGCTACACTTAACCAGTAAATTTCTGAATTCTGAAACTGGCACGAAGTGCATTCTTTATGCAAGTCTTGAAACTCACATAAAACAAAATAAGAAACTGTAAAGTTGTAAATGGGGCGTTGAAATATTTGTTGAGTTAAAGAGGTTTGCAGTGTTTTATGAAACATTAAAATATCACTTTTTAAAAAAAAAAAAAAGATCCAAAAACTAATTCCTAGGTTGTGTGTGAGCTTTGTGGTAGCTGCTACTGTTGGTCAAACAGTAAGTAAATAAATCCTAAATCCTATTATGAACGGGTAGATGTTCCTTAAAATAACATGCGGGTAGCGTAATCTGACAATGATGGCACAGGACTAGTGTAAATTTGCCAGTTGGGATTTATTTTTAGTAGCAATGCACTAGATAAAGTCATAAGATAGTGGAGTTGTCACAGTAATATCACAATAATTATTAATTTGCATTATCATGTTACTTTCTATTTGTATCTATGTACAAAAAGATTCTAACCTTTAAATTTCACACTGCCTTTTTGTCCCCCTGCATAAAACCATTTAAAACAAAAACGCTTTAAAATTTATTTAAACCCCATTATAAAGCACAGGCAGCAACAAAGAATCAGCTCAGCTTGAGTTTTGTCACAAGGGAAACTGAAAACTATTTAACTCTGTTAGTTTTTTTTTTTTTAACCTTGTTGTTCTTCAAGCACTGCAGAATTTAAACTCATTTAGCCATGAGTAAACCCAGTGTAGTTGACACAAAACAACTTTTACACAACCCTGTTTGCTATATTTTTTAATTGACAACACTGAAAAAACAAACAATCAAGTAAATCCAGTTTATTCTGTAGTGCTTTGTGTGCAACATTCACTGTTATTGTTAATCATGAGAACATGGCAAATACAAAATGCAACAAAGCCATTTCATGGTTTCATCAAGTTGATTATTCAGTTTTTACCAGCGTTTAAAAATACCTAAGGTAGATGATGAGGTGGGATAAGGGGGGAAAAAAAAGAAAAAAAAAACCATACAAAAAAAGTTTGGGTTTTTTTTGCTTTCTTTAATTGATCACCATCACGATCCGAATCTGAACCAACATCAAAGTCCAGTCAAGGCTCCACTGTGAAGCTGTTGGCAACAATTCTGCCATCAAAGACCCGTCAAACACCATGTTTTGCCACAATGAGAACTAACCACAGTTATCAATCTCAAATCTTTGACTTGAAGCTTAATCAAGTGCTTTCTTCATCCTTATAGCCAGTGTATGTCAAAGAAATTAGCAAAGAGATAATGGATGACTAGCTTAAAATGTGAAAACAGACTCCTGTTGTGGGGGAAGAAAAAAAAAAATACATACAGTGAAACAGGAGGGGCAGTTTTTATAAAACATACAAAACACAGTAAACTAAATGTACCTTCACTTGTAATACATCCACCCAGAGCTATAAACGTAAGATGGAAATATTTGATGTTGATTAGCAAAGGACATTATGAGCAGCCTTGACAAAGAAAAAAGATCTTAAAATACTGTATGTCTTACCTTGATTTGTTACAAATACAATGCATGAATGGTTTTTCAAAGTATGCAGTATAACTTAAACAACAAAAAACAGTTCTTACAGCATTTCAAACTTGTGCACTACAAAAAAAACAAAGACAAGAAAAACACTCGTCAAAAGCTGCGGCACAAATATAGAAAAATGAGCTACAGATTTTGTAAAGTGTTTAGTTTACAGCACCATAACTTTTTTGTCTTATTTAGTCAAGCCCACTCACAATAGATGTTGCAACATCCCCCCAAAACCCCCCAAAAACCAAAATAAAGACCAATTTTGTACGTGCAGTATGATACTGTATTCAAAATGCATACCACCACTGATCTTGTCGACCACAGCTCAAATTCATTCATTCAACAACAACAAAAAAAAGTGTACTTTTGAGCTTCATAATCAAGGGAAAAATCATTGCATTTAATGTCTACGATGGACGCAGAGTAACAGAAAGATGCATTGGTGTCTGCAATGGGTTATCTGTTTGTTACGCAAATGGTTATTTGGATAGGATCACATCACCATGTAGCATGGGTGGCTGATCAGAACAAGCTGTGGCCCATGAAACATCTAATTGTTTTACCTACATTTCGATACCTGGATCTTCTTTTAGTCGTCATCTCCTTCTGGATTAAACAAAGTGCCAAATTTTTAGTCACCCCTGTGCAGTTTCATAGCATGCAACTCAGAAGATATTGACAATATGAATGATCCATAATTATGCTAAAGCTATTGTACAAAAACAAAAGCTGATACTGAGGTGGTTAGGTGGGTTTGATTGATTTTTCATTAAGTCATCCTTTAGAAGAATCCTGCTTAGCATTAACTCAGGCCGTCTATATTGAACAGTTCAGATGTTTAAATTTAAGGAAATTAGTGGAAGAATTGCTTACATGTGCCCCCAAAGTAATAAAAAAAACATGCTACATAACCAACATGATCAATAACAGTCAAGCTTGCTGTGCTGTGTTTAAGACAAAAGTGAATGTGATCACATAACTGTGCAAATAATTCTTAGTGGATGTTTTAAAATTCTTTGTTCACACATCTTTGTTTTGTCAAGGGTAAGTTCTGCCAATTCGCTGCGTCGATAACACATCCTAAACTGTTTGGTTTACGTCACCGTGAACTTGTCCATGAGTACCCTTAACAGATCGAAACAACTCCTAAGAATTTTTTGCATCCTGACCCAGTTTAAAGAGATCTGAATATTATGGTTTTTAACACTGGAGCACTGCAGTAGCATTTCTGACTGTAAGAACTGACAGTAGTTAAAAAGTAATACTGAACAGGTAAGAGGCGGAACACAGTACCTGCAGAGTCTCCAAAGATGTTGCCAGATAATGTGAGGTAGAGGACCACAAAAGCAGACGGACCCACAGAGTTGCCAGACGCAGGGCATGGGGGTTGGTGGTTGTTGTGAGAGAGGAAAAGAAAGACAGCAAGACTTTCACACTTCACCAAAATTAGTGTGGCCTGTCTCCTTGGCATGCTCACGAGCTTCCTTTTGTCCCACCAAGCCTGTCTGACACACCATGCAGCGCAAGGCAAAGCGGTTAACGTCTGTGAACTGCCGCTTGCGGCGAGCCTCGTCTGCCAGCTCGAGGGCCTGGGCCAGGATTACGTCGTCTGTGGTCGAGAAGATAGTCTGGGGCGGGGTGTCGGATCCGGGCATCTCTTTCTGCAGCGGGTCGTAGTGGATGCCATCATAGATCAGCAACACGCGTTTGTGGTAGCCAGCATCCTCCCCAAATCTGTCTACTCGCACTGTCTGAGTATCCACCACGCAGATCTCACATTGGTAAAACTTAGACAGGATGGATACCTCGATGGCTCCTCCCCAGGTGTCATCACGTCTTATCCAGGCGCAGTACTCCTCATTGGTTTTCCCCAGCACCGCTTCAGAGTAAGCTGCAGGGTCACTTGAGACTATCTGGGCAATGAGACCTCGCATTTCAGGGGCACAGGCGGGGTCGTACATGCCGCCTTCCACCACATAATAAACACTGGTGAAGAGGCAGGAGTTGTCAGCTGGGACCACTCGGCGTGACAGCACAGGTGAAACTTCGAGGTTAGGTCCTTTCGTCACAGCGGGACGATCCTGAGGCTTTGGCTTGTTTTTTTCCTCCTCAACGATGAGTGTGTCTCCTGTAGAAGACGACACACCAATGACAACACTTTTCATCGCGGTCAGACTTTGGTTCGGAAAGGGAAGAGGAAAAACATTACCTTCTGTATATCTGTCCGAATGGTAACTGATTATTTTGCACAGATGTCCCTAAAATGTCTATTGCATGCAAATAAATCAAAGAGTCAGTAAGTCAAAAAAGTTCTGCTTCTAATATTTCTGACCACATCCCAAAGCAGCAGAATTGGGCTGAATTCAAACAAACCACAAAAAATCCCTTTTATTATAAGCAATTAAAGGTTGAAGTTATAAAGACTGCCTATTCTAAAATCATACTTTTTTTTTTTTAACCTGTCATCACAGGTATAAAAATTCTAACAAAAACACTAGAGCCGAGGTGTCAAACGTGCGGCCTCCATACGATACAATTATATCCGTCCCGCAAGACAATTTCATATGTCAACTAATAAAGGTTGGTATGCGGGAGCCCAACCCTGCTGAGAATCCATGCAGGCAGGGGTGGGACTTTATTTTGATGGGCACACCATGTGGCCAATCACATGCAAAGACAGACTGGGATCATACCATTATGTGAAAGAACGAAGGGGGGCAAACTTTCCAAAGAGAGCAAGTGTAGTGGTACAGGTACATTTTTTATTTTCAGTCATTTTCTATTGACAAAAAGACAAAAAGTTTCAAACTTGCCCAGGCCTTAAAGCTCATGTGTTTTCTCCCTAGCATTAGTAAATGCATAAAAATAAGGCTTTTAGGAAAAATTGCTTCCTTGAAAAAGACTAAATTTACAGTACAGTAATGAATATTACATAAAATAAACTCTATATAACGTCTCACTGGCCTGAATGTGCACTTGAAGCCATTTATCATTTTTTATTTGTTTGATCTGCTGCTCACCACAAACAAGCACAATCATACATTTTGGACTTTTAACTGTATTTTCATAAATTTTACAGCTTTTCCCACTGATAAAAAACCTCCCTTATGGCTATTCATACTACTAAAAGTGACATACTACTCAACAACCACCGAACAGCTAAAACAGCAGGTAAACTGATTCTGCAAAAAAAAAAAAAGTGCAGCTTTTTCTTTATCATGTAGAAAAACATTTAAATACGTAACTTCTTTACACTGACAGAAAGGAGCAGTTTCCCTGGTCTGGCCTGCTTAAGGTCAAAGTGGGCCGCGATGTAAAATGAGTTTGACACCCCTGCACTACAGCATGTAATTAAAAGTTTTATAAATAATAAAGATGAATTTGGTCCGTGTTTTCTGCACATGTTGGATGCCTGTCAGCATACCTGATTTAATAGGGTAGTCCTTGAGGTGAGCGTCTCCGTTCCGAAGATCAAGGCTGGAGGGTGGGTATCCGACCATAATTTTCTGCACATCGCAGGGGATACCAGTCAGCTCCTCCACCTTGCTCTTCAGCTCCTGCACGCAGGACTGATGAGTCAAGCCATGCATCAAGTGGCTCCCATTTTTGGTCTTACAGCGAAGCCGCAACATCCTGCCTGCAAAAAACACGTGATATCACATTAGTGACACTGCAAGTACCAGGTAAGAACTAACTAATCTGCATTGGTTGTGTAGAGAGCGTTAGATATATTCCACATGTATGTTAAAGATAACTTGTCACTGTTCATGTGGAGAGTAAAACAAGCTGATGCTTTAATGCCTTTAACTGTATTGCACATCTTCATCCAAATCAACAACAAGAAAAGAATTTTCACATATTTAGGCAAGTAGGACCATAAGGGTAGTTCAGGGTATCCCCTGAACTGGCATTTTCTTCTACACATCTTGAAGAACTATTTTACTCTATTACCCTTTATCCTGATAAACATATGAGGTGGTTGATGAGATTTGTTTTATTAAACATTACTCATTTTCATGAGTAACCAGGGGCAAGCTCAGGATGTAGAGCAGGTCATCCACCAATTGGAAGGTTGGTGGCTCGGATCCTTGGCTACTCCAGCCTGCATGCTGAAGTATTCTTGGGCAAGATACTGACCCCCAGGTTCCTCTCAGCTACATCCATCAGAGTATGAATGTGTGTGAATGTGAGCTAGAAACCACTTAGGGACAGAAACAAGTGCTTGCGTGAATGAGGCATGTTGTATAGAGCGCTTTGAGTGCTCCAAATAGAGTAGAAAAGTATTATATAAGAACCAGTCGATTTAGCATTTTTAAACATACAAATTAAACTGGGGGACATAAAGAGGCACCAAACAGTCCTCCAGAGAAACAGGATCGTTTGTTGGAGTGTCAAGATGATTGACAAACTACAGGGTAGTAAGGCTTACTGCCAACAAAAAAAAAGGTAGGTGCCAGGTGAGGTCCATATGCTGCAAATATATCCTCAAACTGTCAAAAGTGGAAACCAGTGGGAAATGCCAATGCCAGTGGCATAAGTAGTTTTCCCAATCTGAATCTATACTATATTGAATCTAAGATGACTTTGAGGGCATTTCCCCGATGAGGCTACAGGTGTGCCAATGTTGGCTCTTTGACTGATTTTAACATCGAAATTTTGCACTCATGCTGTCCGCCAATTTTAATGGCTAATGAGGAAGGCACGTGTTTTGATTGCTGTGATTAGTTGCACTGCAGCCGTAAACTATATTAAGTTGAAAACGTAAGATATTTGTCGGACAATGCTACAGATCAGACTTTAGGATGTCGGATAACCTACATTGTGCTCGTAGTTACATCATAATGCTGCCAACTAAACAGGCTACGCACAACAACTGAAGTGCTGATGAACAGGACTCTGAAGAGAGTAAAAACACCTGACAGCGACATTGCTTTGTTTTGGTTTCTTTGTTCTGGCATTTAACACATCACTCAACAGCAACACAAACGCAGGGTAAAACCCCCCCAAAACATAAAGAGAGTCCAGTTTTTGAAAATGTAAGAAAGCCGCCTCTTATTATCCATCAAAAACAGTCAGGGTGTCAGCGATAATAACTCTGAGACTGTATGAAAGGAGTGCAATTCATTTATGCTAGCTAACCGTACCGTGTACCATCTGCTAACGTTAGCATGCTAATCTGATCGATAACTTGGCCTTATGTGAACCCGTTTTTCGGTGCATTTCGTTTAACCATCGAGAAAAACTGTTACTTCCCCACTGACAAGTCTAACGACGACAAGGAGTACAGAATGATACGACAGCGAGACAAATTATTTTGCTGTCTTACCGTCTTACTTCACTCCCTGCTCGCCACAGTGGGACTCACGTATAGCACGTCAAAGCACGTGTAAATGACGCGATCCCGCACAAGTGCCACAGTTTACGTACGTCTGCCTGGCGTACGCTAGAGAAGACAGTTACTTCAAGAACACATTTTGTCATTAAGCTCTCTGTCTGTACTGACATTTAACCAACAAGCATTTGATTTTAAACCCAGTGCAGCCTCTGACTGCGCAGTGTCGCTTCTTACAGTTTGACTCAGATTAGATTTCGAATCGCTCATCTTCTTGGATTAAGGCTTAAGGGCTGCAGTTATTTTATCCTAATCCACAAGTGTACTGAGCCACTCCACATTTCTTTATAATTTGCTAGGAAAAATTGCGAAATAGGTGCAGTGATTTATCGAAACGTGCAAACATACATGGAAATAGAGTATATAACACAAGGCTTTTAGTGTCTTATACTATGGTTTCTACAATTCTAACGAGCTTGAAAGTGAATATTTGGTATGACCAACTTTATCCTTCAAGACAGTTTGAACTTAGGCAGATTTAATATAATTTCTTTAAGTTGTCTGCAGGAATAGTTTTCCAAGACCGTTAAAGGACATTCTAAAGCTCTTCTATGGATGCTGGTTTTAGTGTAATTCCACATACCTTACCCTTTTAAAAGTCTTGACAGCTACCGCTGAGACCATTTCTGATGAGGCTTCAGCAAACAGTAGATGCATCAAGTGAAGGGCCAGATACACCTCTCAGGTCGTGTGTAAAACCTTTGCTCCCCCCCATTTCTTAATGACCTATCTTTCGGATACTGTTCGTTTGCTGCTGATATGTTTTTGAGCCTGTCAGTTCTTCTTTTCTCAAATTGCATTGCAAACAGTGCTGAGATATGCCAAGTTTTTAGCTAATTTCTCTCTGGGAATCACCTTGTTGGTGCAAAAATACTACTTTGTGCGTGTGACTGACAGTTTTTGTAGCTTCAGCTAAAGAAATGAGAACAAATTATGTGTTTTTATGACACGCCGCTACTAACAAAGTGCCTAAACATACAGTTTGAAATGTTTTCTTTGATAATCCTGACATGTGTACACACAACAGTGGTTCATCCCTTGATTTATGTGTCTTTTTTCATGTATAAATTATATAATAATATATAAGAAAAAAAGGTTGGCAAAAAATGGTTAGGTTAAAAAAGACTGGACTGAAAAGGAGTGAAAAATTAGCAAGTGTCCTCAGAAAACCTGGAGAATGACTGCTCAAGACCAGTTTAAACACAAATTAAAACATAAAAATAAACTCTGGGGTGGCTCAAGAGTTTTGTAGAGTACTCTAGATATTAGATATAAGGATTTAGAAATCAGGGTAGCTAAAGTATATACACTCAGAGAGCAAAAAAAAAAAAAATTATTGTACTGTGAGGCTAAAATCAGCCTTTGCAATTGATATCAGCCACTCTATATGTAACCTATAATACCCTTAATTGTATCCTGGATGCATCTGTGGCCTAATATGTATAAATAATTTATATTATGTCTATTTCATTTATTTGCTTTAAAGGTCTACTTTAAACAAGATCATAAAAAACATAAGACACATCTTGGGACAAATTTGGATGACACGTGGTGAAAGATGACATAAGCTGCAACGTTTCATGTTTAATTCTTTCACTTTTGCAAAGCATCAGTAAAAAAAAAAGCAAAATGCAAGCCACTTCAAAATGTACTTTTAATGTCTGCTTAAAAGGCACAGTAGGCGGCTTTGAGCAGGACAACAATTTAACAACAAGCATTACAGAATCAAACTAAAACTTTGATCTATTATATAAAATCTAAAAATTTTTGTTGGAGGAACAAAATACATTTGCATAAAACAAATAAAACACATTCACAGCCGGTATAATAACATGAACAGAAATAGGAAGTCAGCTTAAAGTTTGGATGTTTAGTTTTACTACATAAAATCCTTCAACAGAATATATAGGCATGATGAAAAAAAAAAGAAAGAAGAAGAAACATTTAGGTTGTAGTGTTAAATGTGATTGATAACACCTGCTTAACAGATAAGGTACCTACTGCTGGTATATAGTGCTGGTAAATCCAGCAATTTAGTTTATTTTCACTGCTTTCAGAACAGACAGATGATCTAAATAAAGTACTTTTATTTTCTAGAGACCCTAACTAGCACATTCTGTCAAATTAAGACATAAATTATGGCTTGGGAACACATTTAGCAAGATTCCCAACTATAGATTGTTTATTTATAGCATATTAATAATAATGTATACTTTATTGATCCCCGTGGGGAAATTCCTCTCTGCATTTAACCCATTCACTCAGTGAAGCAGTGGGCTGCCATTGGGCGCCCGGGGAGCAGCGTGTAGGGACGGTACCTTGCTCAGGGGTACCTCAGGGTAGCCGTTCAGGGGAATCGAACCCCTGACCTTCCGATCACGGGACCAACACTTTACCTACTGAGCTATCCCTGCTATTAGTGTCAGATATGCGTGAAAAATATAACAGAATCTACTTTTTCTAATTGCAACTGTGTAGATTGATTTCCATCATTGCAATGGATAACTTGTTCCTATTACATTCAGTGACATATGGAGAATCAAATTGTATCAGTATATCTAAAGTTCAGTAAGGCATTGCAGCATTCATATAGAGTTTTGTGTAATTTCTGCGATATTGTATGTTGTGTGCATTTACTGGTTTCTTTATGTGCACATGCAGAAGTATTTATGACACTAAAGATAAGGCTTCCTGTTCAAAGCCTTGGCATGCAGAGATGAGACGGAGGCCTTGGGATAACTAGGACTATGTTACCTCATGCAGAAGTTGCCCGCTTTTCAAAAGAAACACTCGATTGACTCATGACTGGATTCAGAAGTTGTCCACACTGTGGCAAGAGTTAAAGAGGAAGGAAGATGTGACCTTCACTCAGAAGCGGACACAGCCACTAGTTTCTTCTGAGCTGTCAAAGTCGCTTCCTTCGCACAGGGACTCCTTTAAGAAATGAAAAGAAAAAAACCATCACTGACATTCACAAGTCAGTTTTCTGCAGCACATTGTCAACTAACAAGCAACTAACAGCGACCTAGCCCAGGAGTTTCAAGTTGTGTTTTGAGACAGCTCCATTAGTATGTTATCAATATCTCATTAAGGTTTAATTATATAGTGCATTTCGAAAGTATAATCTTATATGCTTCACTTTCATGAAAGTTCAACCAAAGTGTTTCTGATAAGGTCGCTGTGATGAAACAAAGCTGACATCAACTTTCACTGTGTAAAGGTAATGGAAGATTAGAAACCCAAAGACTGATAACCACAAAGAATAGACCACTGTGGCAACATATACTGATGTGGGTTACAATGAAATGAGTTGAAATATGGCATCAAAGGTTGACAACAAGTTTCCAAAAATACTTACAGACAGCTGCCTCCTATCCGAGTCTGTAAAGACAGGGTTGGAGCAAGAGAAGGAAGGGAGAGAGAGAGAAAGACAGATAGAAATGTGGAGAGGGACTGAAGCACTACACCCACAATGCAAGGCCAACAAGTACACAACACATACAAATATGAATATGCATTTTAAAATGTTAACATTTTCAGTCTGAAGTGGTTAATGTATTTGGGGGAATAAATTATATTTTTTAACAGAAAGGCAACATGTCACCGATTATTTTCGGGGTTTTTATCAAACTGAATCATCACTTTGCGTTTTTTAACAGTTACGAGATGATTAGGACGTCCGCTCTCTCTCTGATGTTTGTGTGTCTTTTTCTTAACTCCACAAGGAGCTTTCCCTAGTAAAGAGTAGACATGCTGTTCTGCATATTCAAGCTGTCAACAGCCTGGCGGTGTGGCAGACATCATGCAGCACAAACATATGACAGAAACAACATTTGAAGAAAGGAGCAATCCATTCAAGACCCAAAACATGCCCTGAGAGGAAAAGATAGATGGTGGGGTGGAGTTCACGTGGGCTGATTGCAACACAGACACCAAATTATCAAGAGGATCCAAAACTGAGGTGAGAAAATGCCAAACACATGATTACAACTGTGGTGGGACCAATTACGGAAAGACGGTGTGATTTAGAGGGGGATCCTTTAACTATCTCACTAACTTGGCTTTGCCGTTCCTCTGGCATCAGAGCGGATGGGGTGGGAGCAAGCGGTAGCCAGGGCTGGTTGCCTGCGCTGTAGAGCCTGGGCCGCTTGACCTGGTCATGACTGGACAAAGGAGTGTAACTATTCCGGCGATGTATGAGAGTAGAGTCCTTCGGGATTTTACCCTGGTAGAAAATGAGATACCGAAGGTGTTAAACAAAAAAAGATCTGGAAACAAACAACACCAGTGGGCACCTGACGAGGAACAGCCAAAAAATAAATAAATAAAATTGCTGCACTCCCCAAACTGATCCAAAGCAAAAGGTAAGGAACTGCTTCCACCCACAAAACATCAGTGAACAGCAACAGCACAGCCCTGATTGCACAGGACAAAAAAACCCTGCTTCAATCAAGACCATAACAGAACACTGGACCTAACAGGTCAGATAAAATTGTCTTCACAGCATATACATAATCTTAATATGAGGACAGACAGTAGAGTAATGACAAAGATTAGATCAGCCAAGCAAAAGAAGCATGCTCAGCAGTGACTTCCTTCAAGGTAAAATATCACTTAACATTCACAGGCTCATAGCTCAAGCCAAGCTGAGGAATTAAGGTTAAAGGTAAAAGGGGGTTACAAGACAAGGATATAAGGAAAGGAGGCCAGGAAGCGAAGCCTCATATATACAGGGGATAAGGTGTGATTGTGCCGAATGAACAGACACAACAAACAACAGCGCATCGATCTTAAAATCATATGCTGAGATTCGGTGACCAATTTAGTGCGAGTAAACAATAAGCATATTTTACAAATGATCAACTTTAAAGATTCGATGGAACAATGATGTTCGTGTTCTTGTGCAGCTATGTGATTTTATTTTCCGCTCATTTCAGAGCAACTTACAAGTGGCCGGTCTCGGTGCGTGTTTACTGCCTCCACATTCAGATAAAACATTTCCACTTTACAACCTACAAGATAAAAGACAAATAGGTTTACATTATCTTCTCGCGTTGCCTTATGTTGTTACAGTGTAACTGACGATCATCAGGTAAAGACTTACCGTATGCAACAGGGGTGAGCTTGAGAATTGTGTGGAGTGGGCATTTCATGTATGGAAGATCCTCTGTGAAATGAAATAAACAGCGTACGGATTCATCATTGTCTGCTTATGTTATCTGTAGCATGTGTGAGTGTGTATGTTTGTCTTTGTCTCACCTGCACCCTTGTCCAGGAAGTAAGCCAGGAGACAGCGCATCACAGCCTGATGGCAGATGACCAGCACATTGCCCTGTCTCTCCAATTCCATAATAACTGGCTCCAAGCGCTGAACCAGATCTTGGTAGGACTAATGAGCAACAAAAGATCATTCCAGGCTCAATTGCTAACACTTGAAAGGAAATTAACTTTCACAGCTTGAACAACACAGGTAGAGAAAGAAAGTTAAATAGCAAAACAGAATAAAACTACTGCCGCTGTGGCTGCTGACCAGGCACTTTATTGTGAGGAGCAGTTCAGGTTACCTCTCCTCCTGGGTAGCGATAATGATATTTGTCCTGATCCCTCAATGCAAACTCCTCTGGGAATGTCTCCTGGATCATCTCGTAGGTCATCTCCTCACAAACACCCTGGAAAAAGAAAACAAATCATTTATCCTTACGTCACAGCCCAAGATGGAAAAAAATGTTTCAGCACAGTTTGAAATCTAAAAAACATAACTGCACAATTTCCCTTGATAAAATATATAAATGTCTCCAAAGAGCTAAGCCAGTTTCAAATATAATAAGGCCCAGGAACCATAAGGTGAGCTTGAAGGTTAGTGAAAATGGTGACCGATTTCATCCTCAGAAAAACTGTCATCATTTAATCCTTTGATTTCATACTGTGAATAAATAATGACTGTTATTTCATGTGACCTAGATCTTTTCAAAGCCTTTTAACCCTTTTTATTCTCCTCCGGATGCTTCTTTGAGATTGAATGTGATCAAAAGAGCTCAAAATTTCTTTTGGCTTTGGCTCTTACCTTTATGCAAACATATTTTACATGTGTCTTGGAAACAAGAGCATAAAGTTGCTATTATTAAAACCCAGAGGTCTAGCTATAATAATTGCTATAGTGGTGGAGAGTACTGACAGCATCAATCTCATTGAGGATTTTCCACTGTTCATAAGGCACGCCAAGCTCTTCCGCTGTCTGGATCGTCCTTCTCAGTTGGCTCGTCCACACCTTCAAATCTGACAGCTTATGTTCATCAATGAAATCACGCAGAGCGTGGGCGAACTGGGATGTGAGAGAAAGGGAGAGGCTTCAATTTATCCCTCATTAAGGGCATTTCTTGGTTTATTAGACATATGTTAACCGGTGAGAGTGAAGAAAATAGGAAATGGAGAGGATTAAATCCAATAAAGGTCACAACTCTGGACTGCATGATATTGCAGTTTAAGAACATCTTACCCCAGTAGCTATCTTCTCTTCAGAAACCGGCTCGACAGTTCATTAAATGAGCATTAAAAGAGAGAACGTGCAAAAATCCTACATGTTTTCCACGAGAGGAAAGTTCAGAATCTCCTCCGATGCGTCCTTCAACATTGTGTTTGCTCTCTCCGTGCCGACACAGGTAGATGGAGTGAGAGTGCACATGGATGTTCATGAGGTAGTAGACAATCTTGCTCTGGATGTAGTCCTGCACCCGGTTCACCAGAAAACGTTGGCCCACGTTTATAACCTTGATAAAAGAAAGGTCCCTGCAGATGCCAATGAAACACGCAGGTGATTTACTGTCGCCATCTAGTGTTTATTTACTAATTTGCAAGGTCTAATTCTGCCAGTATAACAACTTTACTATTTGGATTAATAAGAATACTTTGGAGGAACAAGAAATGATTAAAATAATGAAAAGCAGTTCATACTTGTCATAGTCATCAGGATCTAAAGGTTGGTAAGTGACCTTGTAGCACTCAATTCGCTTCAGGAAGTCATCCATAACTCTCTCTCTGTGTCTCTCAGGGTAGTCTGGACTCGAAACCTTCACCTCCTATTACGGTTAACACATTTAAACAATATGAGCATCCAGTTCAGTTCTTACATAACGCTGCAGATGGTGTGAATATTAATAGGTAATGGAGTTTGACCCAGACAAAGTCACAGTCAAAGGTTAAATTCATTTAGGTGAGATCATACCAGGATATTAGCAGCAATGACTTCGGGGTCATCACACACTGACTCCACAAAGAACACCTGTCACAAAGATGGAAACTCAGAGTCAACTTACGCTAAACATTCCAGAAACTGACAATCAATTTTTTTATAACAACAAATTTCACATTGTCATCAACCTGGACAAAAACTTACACAAATAGAGGGTAATTAGCATCAAGCAAAAAACACAACACATAGGTTATGAATTAGTGAGCTTTGCAGATGCAGAAAGGCAAATTTAGTTTGCTGAGCTAGACTTCTTCCAGTCTTAAACACAGACTGGTAGAACTGGTAACCTAAAGTTGATGACTTTAGCTTCAAATCTACAGAAATGAGAGGGAGAGCGATCCTGGATAGCTTTATTTTCTCAAATGATGAGCTATTCAGTTAACGGCACCCTGTGAAGTTTGAAAGCCTCACTGTTTAAATTCTGTGAATTTCTGACATCTAATAATAAATCTGGGAAATATTTGAAAGGTGATTTTATTAACATTATTCTAAAAAATGTTCCACATTTTGTCAATGTGTTTTTTTGTAGTTTGTTGAAACTCTTTTTTTTTTTTTTTTATATAGCTGTTTCTTACTTCTTAGTTTTTCAGTCTTTTGTTGCCCAATCTCAACTTGTGTTGCTCCCA
>VUQG01044738.1:0-14961 GCA_015106755.1 Etia nguti | reverse complement strand
AACCTCCCTTTTTCTATCAAAGCAGAAAAAGGGAGTTTTTTAGTTTTCATTTTTTTAACTGATACTGAATACCGCAGTGACAGAAAACAGGAGAAAAGTGAGCAGCAAAAGTTTACAGGAAGTAAAAGTCCTTGTCCAAACCACTAGGCCATCAGGACTTCCTCTACACACTAATCTTAGTGCCATGGTACAGAGTGTACACTTTCGTTTCAGGCTCTTACTAAGCACAAATAACTGATGCTGAGGAAGAGAAAGGCTTGTGAAATACTATTTAGGCTCCAGGAGCCCGTATACTGGTGTTTGCAAAGGAGCAGTGCACGGCAGAGCAACAGCAGGCAGCTTAAATAAATAATCCCCACATTGCTACGGTGCTTTATAGATATATTCCAGTGATACATTAAAAAATACATAAAAATAAAGTTTTGACATCGGTTGCATTTATTCCTCAATATTATTTCTAGTCATGTTCCACCACAAACAATAATAATAAAAACAAGACGTCTGTTTTTTTGGGGCTGAACATAAATGCTCTTCCACACCAGCCGTCTAACTGACAGCAGACACATGGCGATCGTTGTTTGCGCTTCTGATGTAGATCCCAGTCGGGGGATGGTAAGTTGTATAAGTCATCCTGTCTGGACAGTCCATAAGTAGTAGACAGATATTAAATGTCTACTACTTATGGACTGTTTGCCCTTCACAGGTGGCATTTGATTTACTTTTGCATTTCTCCAATATGTGCAATTAAGAGAAGAACACATCTATGTCTTAATGCTAATTGTAAGGTTGTTTGGCCAACTGGATCGTCTGTGTGCATTTGCACTTAGATGCATGTGAATGTTGGCTTTATTCCAATGCAGTCCAAACACTCACAACATATGTTAATTGGCAGCAGCAAAGAGGTGCATTGATTCATGAGTGTTTACCCAGTTCTCCCATGGTCAATGAGCAAAGTGTTGAATTTTTGGATGCTTTTTAAATGTTTGGGTGGACCGTCGGGCGATTGTTGTTTTTATGACAATCATCCCGTAAATGGGATAATCGTCTAAACATGAAAGTTAAACGGTGTCATTACTTTGCAAGTGCGAGGCACCACACGTTAATTTGGAGAGCAGGTATGCTGTCAATCATGCCGTCTGCGTCCACAGCAGCATGTTTGTGCGAACATTCGTCATCGCTTGGAAAACGTCCCTAAGTCAGCACATTAACATTTTAGTAAATACAAACTAAAAGTGCAGAGAAAATGATGGATCTGCTGGAAAGGTGTGCAGACTCCTTTTAAAAATAGCATTTTCATTATTCATGCTTTTAAATGCTTTTAAAGCGCCTTGAGGCGACTGTTGTTGTGATTTGGCGCTATATAAATAAAATTGAATTGAATTGAATTGAATTTTAAATGAGTTCTGTTATATAATAATGTGTGTGATTGTGCACTACACACACACACACACAAAAATCAGACTTTCATGTACTTGTTAATTAATTTATGTTTACATGATGTGATAGTCGCTGTTGTTTCTCTCATAACACCGGTCACTTACCCTGTTACTCTTTGCCCTAATGACCCCTGTACTACCCCTGCAGAGGGGATCAGTACTCCAGGAGGTGGTTGCACACATTAATACCAAGTCAAACTTGCAAAACAGACTCCATTCGCCTCCCTAACCAAACTGTTTAAACAGCCAAGACTGAATCAAACACAAAAGATTTACTGAGACGTAAAAGTCCCAATATTTAGGCTGAGGGAGCATAGCGATAGTAAGTACACTGAGCACTTAACACACAAATATAAGCATGAAGCTGCAAGTGTGTGGAAATACACAGAGAGAGAGAACACCCAGCTTTTGTTGTCCTCGGTAAAACAAAGAGATGACAGCAGAGCAAACTGTGAAAAGGACACGTGCTTTAATAGCAAGAGATAAACAAGTTTCTGTCCTGATATCATAAACTGAAAATGTTAAAGATGAAAGGCAGTGTTCCTTTCTGTGAAATTGTGCATGTGTTGCTTAGGAGCTTCCTTTAATCTGTCCATGTGTTAGAATAAAAGGAAGAAAATCAATGATATCTGTAAGTTTTTTCAGACAATTTAAACAGTAAATGTATTATATGAAAGGTAATCTTCAAATCTCCCATGGTGTCAGAGTCAGGTGCACATATTTTAAACAATGTCATCATCAATTAGTCTTGTAAAACTAGAAGAACTTAAAGATTCTTTATCTGCACTGATCCCTAAGCATTTACTTTAAATCTATATTAATTTCACTGCTTTGAGAAGTCCAAAAAAATCACAGAGAGTGGTGCATGCACCCCTGACAAATAGGTTGCCTGCAAGATTTGCACTTTGTAAAACAGACTTGTATTTTCAGTTGTTCTTTAATTGTTACCTCCAGACTTTGTCCTCTTCTTCAGTCCAGTGATTTCATACTCCAGAAACTTTTAAATCCACTGCATAAAGATTCATAATAAAGTGTCTGTCAGCAGCTTTTTCTTCATTTTTTGCTGAGTTGTTGATTTCAGGAGTTTGTGTGCGACTGACATGCACACACACACACACACACACACACACACACGCTCTGTCTCGCTCTCTGCTTCTGTTCTCACACATGTATAAACACTTTCAGGTCTCAAGCACACTTGCCCCTTTGAAGCAGCTAAGTCCGTCTGCCTTTTTATAAGCAAGCCACGATGACATCACAGCAGGATAGTAGCCTATCAGAGGACAAGGAATGGCTTTTGGTGTATATCATATGTCTGCAGTGCACTGACAGCCGGACAGCACCCAGTGCTCTCTGGGAAACCTTAGGTTTTTAACATTTATTTATTCAGGGCAGCTTTTCTGAGCTTCTTTTCAGCACCACCCTCCTTCACATTCTCACATAGGAGCTGCCAAACAAAACCACAGATTTCTGTATTTGGCTGCTGTTTAGCTGTACTTCTGCACCACAGCAGTGCAAAACATAACAGCAACACTATTCAAACTGAATATGGTGTTATACTGTATTCCCATAACCTGCGCATTCAGTAAGTTTTACCTGTTGCTTTCTGGGATTATGAGGATATAATAAGAATCACTTTGCATGCTCAGACAGAAAGTCAAGGCTAAACATCCACTCACCAGTCTCTGGTTGCATTACACCTTAAATTAGATTGTTTCTTTGTTCCAAACTGCAGGGCTGATTTTAATATTTATAATTTTATATTATTATGTTTAATATAAGTCTTTGAATTTTTCACCTCTTCACAAACTGACTTACGCTTTTGTGATATGTTGTCAAATGCTTGGGTTAATTCACATTTATGTGGATCAGGACTACATGAAGTCTAGTTAAAGCAAACTTAGAGGCAGTGGATGCTGGAAACAGTGTTTTATTATGTACTTTTGAATTTTCTAAAAGACATTATTTTTCTTGAACATGAACAATAGAACATGAACTTTGCTGCTTCATATTTGTGTATCAGTGTTTCTCATTTCAAGGATCCATCACGGCACGGACAAGTCACCACTGGTCGCATATAAACAAAACACTGCCATTACTCTTTTGTCAAAACACACATTTTTAAAACTTTCAAGGTAAAAGTTATGTTTACAAAGCTGTTAATGTGATCTGTGATCTCTAGTAATCATAAATACAGTGTACATACAAAATATTAATGCAACCCAGTGTGCGACGTCGTGAATGTGACTGCCTCTGATGCAACCAGTGGTAGTGTCAGTAATCATACCCAACCAAATATTAGGCCACTAAAATGTTTTGGAAAAAGGTTCAGTTGATGGACTACCTCGTAGAGAGCCACCCAATTGAGTTATGACATCAAGTCAAATCCTGCACCTTCCATCATGTCACCGTGTGTGCTTACTCGGTTAAGACTCTTAGTGTCTTCCAGATGAAATTGGAAGTCAGAACTTATCATTCAAAATGTTCATCTGCATGAATTGCTCTACCTTGCAGAGAAGCAATCAAAATCAAGTTTTTTCTCGCTTATCTGACTTTACCACTGGAACGCCTTCAACTTGGCAGTGATGTCACTGCCAAGTTCCGACATCTGACTTCTGAGGTAAACGGATCTGGTGGCATCTGGCGTTAACCAAAACTGTTAGAATGAACGCCACTGAAGCTGCAAATGAAGGTCTACTGTCTTCCCCTCCCTGAGGTGATGCGTGCAACAGGAAGCAGCTAAAGGTTCCCACACACCACACAACGTACCCAGCAAGGCTTTCATGTAGAGAATTTCTCATACTTGATCACCACAAGCCATCATTTTCTATGCTGATGATGACCTACATGTCGTGAACAATGCACTCCCACATATGCGATGCATTGAAACCACTCAGATGTGAACCAGTTGGATAAACGATGCTTCAGCAGGCTGATTGAGCAACACCGTTGTACATATTGTTATGTACACCGTTGTTATACATATTGTTTCTCCAAAGCAATTTTTATCATCTAAAATATACACCACAGATGGGTTATATTTTGTTATGTTTTTAGGGCAGAACTTTTTTTTTTGTCAGCCCATTCAGACTTTGTGCTGCATATGAAAAGCAAGAAACACACTGTAGTGAGAGCTTCACACGAGCAGTCGCTTCTTCCCTTTTTTATGACCTCTTTTGGAGCATGTTTGTCAGAAAGCCCAGAGCAACATCCTCTTGTCCAAACGTACTGGTAGAAGATAAAACTGAACATTTGATCAGCATGATTGAAATACAGGATCTTAGTCACTTATGCTCCGACCACCCTGCGGTCTGTACGCCAGAAGACAAGAATCACCCTGAGCGTGCAAATGCAAGCTATCATAAAGCTGAGCCTGCACTCAGTTCACTAAAAGGTTTACACGCTTTAAAGAGGAAACCACAGCTGGCACCAGTGTTTGTCTGACATACACATAAAAACTCTAATATTTCTATTGTAATGTTTGTGTTTTCTGCTCTTTAATGTTTCCTCCTGCGGAAAAAGAGACATAGAACAGAGAGTATGGCCACTTCCTCCTGTCACATTCCTCTTGGCGCCTCTTCCGTCTGCGCCTTATCGTTTCCTCTATCTCTTCACATATTCGCTCCCCGTCACACCTTCAAAAAGTTTCCATCCATTACTGTGCGAGTTCTTCTCCCTCATTCACGTCACTCTTTTGTTGTTACTTTTTTCTTCTTTCATCTGTCCTCAGCAATACATCCTCTTTGGACACTTCAGCTCACCAGTTCTTTCAACCAAAGTCACATTTCACTAGCTGGGCTCACGTCCTCATTTAGGTTCGACAGCGTTTTAGTGGTAAAGGTGAGTGGTTGGACATGAATTGAGCTGCGGTTTGGGGAAGGCCTCGAAGGGGACTGTGGGCGGCTCCCAGGCCTGGCAGACCCCCGTGTACGAAATAGAAGTGAAGAAGTTAAAGAATTGAAAAGGGGAGGTAGGGTGGGGCACGTAAACGAGAATGAACAGCCTGTAGAACTGGGGGAACATATGAAGATAAGAACTGGAAGGAGCGTGTTTGGAGGTCCCGCTCCTGAAATTCCGATACTTAATCTCCAATTACTGAAAGAACGCTATGACACAGTACACTGACATTTTAAAAAAGTCTTATGTTACTGAGTGTTGCCAGTAAACATGATTGTAAAATGTTTAAATTAATGTGGTAATCGTGCGCCGTCACTCTACTGATATTTTTAGCTGCAATGTTTTTATTTCTTGCCACATACTTCCAACATTTCCTCAAAATATGATACAGTAATATCTGGCTATGTGTTGTTATGTTACGTTCTGCTATCTGTGCTATTATCACTTCTGTAATATATAGAGTGCGCACTGCCTTTCCAACATTTCACACCATTGAAAACACACGAGTCCTTGTGGAGTTGATTCTTTGTCTGCTCGTCAAAGTGACTGAAATTTTGTCATCACAAGCACTTGAATTTGTTTTTATTTGAACAAATTATAACAACAATCGACTGATGATGAGCAAATCTTTGTAAGGAATCAGTGAAGAAAATGTTTTCGTAGCTGTGTAGCGGTGGGCAGTGGGGTTAGCGCTGTTTGTAGGTTTTAGAAGCAGCTAGCTTGCTGCGGTCTTTTTTCTGTGGGGTTTGCGTGTTCTGCCTGTGGTTGCATGGGTTTCTTATCAAGGCTAATAGGTTAACCATTAATGATAAATTGACTGTAGTTGTGAATTTGGGAGTATGCTGTTGTCTGTCTCTCTGTTCCCCCTGGCAACCTGTCCAGCTGTGATCTGCATGCTCTCCGGCTCTCAGATGTGCTCCCACACCCCTGCAATCCTCAGTTGGATAAACAGTTAAGAAAATGGATGACTGGTGTTGTGATTTGATAAATAAACTTGTATAACACATCCATATTTTTTAATTGATTTTCTTCTTCTAATTTTTTCTATTACTTTCTGCTGAAACAAATATCCATCATCACTGAGAAGTTTCATCAGAAATTTACATAAAGCCAACCTCTGTACTGAGTTCACTCCCCAAGTCGTGGGAACAGTTTATATTGTCAATGACGACTGTCCTTAAAGTTTCACACAAAAGAGCAGTCGCTGAAACTGATCTACAAATGGTTGTTTTCTGAATTACAGCAAATATTTTCCAGAACTTTGATTACCAAATAAGATGTTTTCATCTAGAAAAACCTCAAAGACCAGATAAACGATCTCAAAAGTTTATTTTTGAGTAGCTTGCGCTACAGTTACTGCAGGAAAATATCTCACATATATTGTGCGCAAATATGCATGTGTAGCAGACTATTACAAGAGTAATTAAGTCTAGTTAAAGCGACTGACTGTCGCATTTTCAACCTCTTCTGGATTTCTGGTATGGCCCCTTTGTTTTTCTAAGAAATGCTCGCTCTGAACAGTATATCCTGTACATAATGTTCACTGGTATTACCGAAACCATGCTGCCACCACATCCTGACAATTTATTTTTCCTGTACCAATATTTGACATAGACTGCATTAATGTTAGCGGTTTCCTTTTTTCCTCATTAAAACTGGACAATAGATGATTTGAAAATGGTGAAAATTATTCTATTTCTTCTTCAGATGGTAGGGCCAGAATTTGGTGTAAGCAACATGAAAGTATGGCCCCATCCTGCTTTGTATCAACAGTACAATCTGCTGCTGATGGTGTAATGGTGTGGGGGATGTTTTCTTGTCACACTTTGAGCCGCTTAGTATCAAATGAGCATAGTTTAAATGCCGCAGCCTGCCTGAGTATTGTTGCTGACTATGTCCAACCCTTCTTTGACTACAGCGTGGCCATGTTCTAATGGCTACAGGATAAAGCATCACGTCACAAAGTTTAGTTTATTTCAAACTGGTTTCATGAACATGGCAACATGTTCATTGCACTCAAATTGCCTCAACAGCCACCAGATCTCAATCCAATAGAACGTGAGATTTGCATCATGGAAGTGCAGCCAAAAAATCTGCAGCAACTGTGTGACGCTGTCATGTCAATATGGACCAAAATGTCTGAGGAAGGTTTCCAGCACCTTTGTTGAATCTCTGCCACAAAGAATTTAAGCACTACTGAAGTCAAAAAGGGGTTACAGTTCATTAAGAGATATGAAGAAGTTAGAAAATTAGGATATAATTGCAGATTTCATTTTTGTATTTTGTATTTTTCCTCCGGCCTGCTGCTGCTCTTTATCCATCTAGATTTCCAATTACTTTCCCAGATTTTGAGATATTAGCTGTAGTGCACCTGCCCTTTCTCAGTACAGTGGAACAGGAAAGCACTCTGGTGCTCAACCACCAAAAATTACACCTGAAAAAGTCTGAAGCAATCTCTCTTTCCAGAAAAAAGACCCGAGGCTTTTCCCATTTCTCTTTTTTATTCCTTCTTGTGTCCTCTCTCCTCCTGCCAGTGACCCAGAAATCTATCACAGTACTCCACGGCTTCAGTGTATTAAAGAGGGATGGCGCACAGCTGTAATATACAAACCAAAGTGCAAAGAGGACCTTCAAAGGACTCGGTCCTTTTATTAATTTGTTGTTTCACTTGTTCAGTTCCCCTTCATTGTTTGAGTGCCTGTGTGCATTTAAAAACAATGATAGTCGCGTTGCATCATGTTGTGAATTGAATGAAACGTAGCCCTAATTATATAACATCTTCTGACCTCTATAATGCCTGAGATCATAAACTATAGCTGCAGTATGGTTTAAAAAAAAGGGGGCAAATGCCAAAAGTTATGTTTAATTGACAAGGTTCCAAAGTGAGAATTTCTTGTTTTTTTTTAATGACTTCTTCCTCCTATCTCTTCCTCACCAACTCTGCAGTGGTGGAAAGAATTAGGATGTGAGGAGAGGAGTCAAGGACAGGAACTACATGTGTGCAATCCAGGAAAAAAGCGAAAGAGTGCAGGTGAATTGAAAAAACCCACAGAGACTTGTTGTGAGAAATTTCATGAAAGCTCTATTTTCTTTTTTAAAGAACCCCACCCAGAAACCACAACAAAGTTGGTAAGAAAAACACAGGGTCACAAACACAGAATGCATTTAAATGAGAAAATGGCCATCTTTTCATTTGCTTTTTCAGCTATCACACAAGTAGATCTTTCATACGTACACATATATGCAGACGTCCATGTACAGTACCACCTGTATTGTGTTCAAAAAGGTGGCTCTTTATGTGCTGACAGGTATCCAGAACAGGAACGAAGCATACGAGCAGAAAGAAAAATACTCTTTCTGCCCGTCAGCACTTTTCTTTTCTTTCCCTCATTAATCCTTTCATCAGGTTGCTGTTGTTCTTTCTCTTCCTTTCTTTTTCCCATCACTCACCTTCTCTCATTTTGTCTGCTCTGTCACTCTTTCTGCTCGCCCTCATCACTCTCTCCACTTTCACTAGCCTCCTCTGCCTTTTCACTCATAACTCCTTAGCTTCTTCCTTTCTCCCCCTTGTGTATCTCTGCCATTCATCTTTCATCTCGCCTCAACTTCACCCCCCCGGGTACTTTCTTCCCACTTGTGTCATTTGTCTTCCATTTTCAAGCACAATTTGCAAACAGTTGTCAGCAGTTTTATCTCTTCGGGACAGCCGGATGCATCAAGTGTTTCCACATTTCAACAGATTTGTAAGGGACGGCCTCACACATGGTTTAATTGATTCTGTGGACTTTTTGTGTGAATTTAACAAAACAGGCCACCTTAACCTATAGATGTGTAGCCATGCTTACGTCCATTTTGTTTCCTAATCATTTATCATATTCATTTTCTGTGGAAAGTGCAAAAATAGGTGCAACAATTTACTGAAACATGTGCAACAATTCTAATGAGATAGAAAGCCAATATTTGGCATGAACACCTTTATTCCAACTCTCGTCTGCAAGCTTTCTTGGCATTTCTTAAAGTAGTCTTCAGGAATTGTTCTCTAGGCTTGAAGGACATTCAAAGCTCTTCTTTGGACCCTGGCTGCCTTTTGTTTTGTTCTCTGTCAAGATGATCCCACATGCTTCAATAATGTTAAGGTCTGGGCTCTGATTAGGCCAATCCATGACTAATAGTGTTCCATTGTGTGTGTGTGTGTGTTTTTTTTTTTGTCCAGGTATGCTTTTACTTCACTGGCAGTTTGTTTGGAATCATTGTCATGCTGAAAAATTGCCAGCCAGACACTTTCCAGATGGTATTCCGTGCTGGATTAAAGTCTGATCATACTTTTCTGTGTTAATAATTCCATTAATTTTGACAAGATACCCAACAACACTGGCTGAAATGCATTGCCAAACCATAACAGAGCGTCCAGCATGTTTTACAAATGGCTGTAGACGCTCACTGTTGTATCTCTCTCCTGACCTCCTCCATACATACTGGTGAGCTGAACCTAAACTGTAAAATTTGGTACAATCACTTGATAAGACCTGTTATTACCTGTTGTTTTCAGTCCAATTTGTGTGTAATTTGGCATACCTCAGGCTTCTCTGCCTTCCTTTCTCTAAGAATTGCTTCTTGACAGCCATCCTTCTGAAGAGACCGTTTGTCATTGGCCTTTGCTGTTTTTTTTCCTATTTCCTAAATACATGACTTTCAGATACTGTAGATATCTGCTTGTAGTTAGCTTGTAGGCCTCCCACTTCTTTTGTCTTTGCACATCATGTGGAGATATGCAAAGGTTTTGGCTAATAGCTTTTTGAGAATCACCTTGTTGGTATAGAAATCCTGTTTTGTGTTATCTGTAACTGTTATCTTTGGCATTTTTCTTAGTTGTTTTTCACCTAAAGAACTAGTCAGAAATGTTGTGTTTTGTGACAGGCTGAGAGGTACAAAGAGACTAAATATACAATTTAAAATTGGTTCTTTGCCAAGTTTGATCTTATATATAGACACAACAGAAAATGAGTTCAAAACAACCCATTTTGAAAGCCCTTCAGAAAACCTGGAGAACTATTTTTTAATTTTTAATTTCCAGAAAGTCTGGCTCTTTGGAAGCAAAAGGTGAAGAAATGATGGCTGACTCAAGACTTTTGCACATGCTTTAGTTAAGACTTAAGTGCAAGCATGCAACACTTTTTTTTCTTTTCTACTCAGACTACTTGTCATAGTAGATGTTAGTGTTTTACATGTCATCTATAACAACGAATAAGAATCGTTTACAACAAATCATCAGAATGGAGAAGCAGGGAGTGAAGAATGTTTGGTATTTTTTCTCGTCTCAGTCATATGAAATCTTCATCAACCTTCATGTTCCAGCGTGATTTAAAACTGGTTGTATCTCTAAGCTCCACAGATTCTGTGTGAATGAACACATTTTAACAGCCGTTTGTCACTTCCTGAGTTTCACCTTCCTCTCTGGCACACATGGGCAAAGACACATTACTTGCTGCACTCGCCTGTATGCCTCCGTAGACCAAAGGCTGAAAGAATTCCTATCTGTCCAAACACAGCTGCTAGAACGACTAAGGATAAAAACCAAAGCTGTGAAAAACTGGCTCGGCATCCAGGTTTGAACAATGTGTGAAAAGAAAGTGGCAGTAAGCCAAGGGCGATGGTTCTACTCCACTACCAGAGAAAATTTCAGTGCCACAAGCTTTTCAAGAAGCATGAGAAATACAGCTGTCTCTGAGCCAAATTATTTGTTGCATTTTAATCTGCACTTTGTAGGCTAGAATAACACAAACAAGCAGTTATGATGATATGACTGGAAGTCATGAAAAAGACACTCTCATGGAAAGCCCTGAGGTAAAACAAAAAACAATTGCAGGGGATGTCTGCATGATATATAATTAGCATCACGTTTTGATTTCTCAGGCATATTTTAATCCTGTATATCTATAAATCTGAAGCTTTTAGGGTGTATGTTGTAACTCTTGATCTCTGGATTATGATTTATGCAATAAATCCCTCTATAAAGAACAGAATCCTGACCCACAGAGTCCACTTACGACCCTTTAATGAAGGAAGCAGAGGCGGATCACTTATTATACTGAAACACACAATAGCCTTGACCTCACCTTCAACTTGTTTCATTTCCTGACTGATAAACCCACAAGCAAACACATATGTACCAAGGCCTTGTTCCTTTAAGTCAAGATCATAATTTTTGTCTTCAGATGGGAAGAAAGTCTCCACAGAGTGACTTTATGTACAGACTTGTGTCTCCTTTCTGCTATAAATAAACACACAGAATACCCTGTCTTTGTGAAGACAACTTTACGGGTTAAAGGTAAAAGTAGTTGCAAAACCAGAACCTGTGCAAGAGTGCAAAGAGTGCATAGTCTCACTTTTCTGTGTGTGTTTCTCTAAAGAAAGGTTTTGAAGCAATTGCAAAAAATTATTATCAAACAGTTTTGGGTTTTTTTTACATGGCAAAATGGAAGGTGAAAAAAAACCTTGGTAGGGCTGCAAGTCTGCAATTTTGACTTTAAAGCGGCCTGTTGCTCAACCATCATCCATCCGTGTGTTCGGTTATCCATTACACGGGTCATTTGGCTGATTTTGTCTATGTCAGTGGGGTAAACGTTGTATTTCATCCTCACTGATCTCATCGGGAAGCTATTCTGAGCAAGAAAGCTGGAAACACCCACTGTATGCTATACGTCAAATAGAAATAGCACAAGGTCACATCTAAACACAGCAAAGCATTCAGAAGATAAAGACCTTCATAATTCCTTCTGTTGGTAGAGACCAAAAACAGAGCAAAAAGAATTTACTGTCATATATTATTTATAACTGACAGATGAGGACATAAGCAATTTTACAATGAATATAATATCAAGATTGTGTTTGCAGTAGTTTTTTAATGAATTTAATTATTTATTAATAATACTGGCATTATCATGTTTTGAACTGTGCAAGTAAATAAAACCATAGTAAGGGTAAATGTTACTGTTACTGCAGTGCTGTTTATAGGTAGGTGTTATGTCATATTTCCTTCAAAGCCAGTTACTTCCTGTCCAAGAGGATGTGGCTACTTGTTGCTAAGGCACAATACAATCTTTGTATTTCTGTCTGTCTCTTATTTGCTCCATCCCGTAAGCTTCTGTACTGTAAATGCAGGTGAAGTGGTGCAACTGTTTGCAATAAAACAGCAGCGCCCTCTTTATGACACTGTCAATCCTGCTGATTTTCTGTTGTCTAACTGTGTGTAATACAGAATGTGGTGCAGAAACAACACGAATGATATCACACAGAGATCCGAATCTGAAAACCCACTTCCAAAAAAGTGTCAAGTGTAAATAAAAACAATGCAACAGAATCCAAATCTCATAGACCCACATTTATTCAGAGTAGAACATAGAAAACATATCAAATGTTTAAACCAAGAAAATGCACCAAAAAATAAGCCCATGATTTTGATGGCACCGACACACTGGGACATTGCCTTGTTTACCACTGTGTATTTATAGATATATTATTAGATATATTATATATAGATATAGATATATTATATCAATATTTATAGATATAATGATGAGTATGCTGTTTCTTCCTTCTTGATATACAATATTCCTATGCATGTACATAAATCCCGTTGTTCAGATGATCTTACTGTTTCAGCTTCCTCTCAGTGTGTAACTTCATCTTTTACAAACAACAGATGCGTCCTCTTTTGGAACATAATACATCAGCTAACTGTAGAAATCAATGAACTAGACAAACACACACACACAGTGCACTTGCCCGACTGTGTTCTTCAGTTCTTTCCAACTGCTTTTAAACTGACAGACTGACTTGACAATGGCTCATTAATCACATCTGAGCGTCGCCGGAGACACACAAATTGCATGCATGACATATTGTTTTTCTGACCTTGGCGGACTCACGATTGAAGGCATGAGCAGACACTCAAAGCTTTGACCTTTTGATTCTGAGTGCAGCCATCGCAGGCACGGCAGCGATCTCCCTGGAGGATTCAAACCTCTGCTGCTGCTAGTGTCTTAAAAAAAACAGATCAAAAACTAAACACACACCTCAGCCAGGTTTAATATACTGAGGATTGTTAGATTTTGAGCTTAGGCGTTCCCTGACTTTATTTTTACTTCATCTTTGCAGTAGAGGTTAGATGAGTTTCAGCATTTGCAGGAAATATCCTGTGCATTGTTTCTCAATTACAGGGAAGTGAGCCAGGACAGACTGAAAGTTAACTGTATAAACATGTTTTGGTTGGAGGGCTGCTGCCTGCAGGCGAGAACAATCACATGCCAAAGTCTTCAAAAGAAATATATATATAACACCTGTTTGGCAATTCAAACAGTAGTAGAGTATACCAAATAAATCCGAATATTCCTGTGATTTTGTTCAGTGGCATCAAAAATATACCCAGTTCTTCTTCTGTGGACAATAAATGCATTCCAGCTATGTTCACTTTTCCTTCTCTCTCTTTTTTCACATCTTACTTTAATACTATCCAAACTTATAGACTTTACTGATAGTGCAGTGCTTTTTTTCTAAACATACACTGCCACCTCTTGGTGTTTCCCTATATCTACAGATAATATTTTCTTTGGTCTGTCCTGTCAATCTCTAGCTATTTATTTAACTATGCATTTATAGAAATATCTAATCATGAAATAATCCAATTCAGTTTAATTCAGTTTTATTGATATTGTGCCAATTCACAACAAAAGTTGCCTCAAGGCACTTTATACTGCAAGGTAAAGACCGTTCAATATTATAAAAAACCTCCCAACAATGATGGAAGGAAAAAATCCCTTTTATCACAGGAAGAAATATCTTGCAGAACCAGGCTCAGAACTGTACTTGAGCACAAATAAGAAAAATACAGGCAGCCCAGTGCTACTCCCAGCCTCCTGTAGCTGTACATATCAAATAGGTGCATGAACTAGTAGACAGTTGCATCTGTGGTATAAATGTGAAAATCCTAGGTGATTTTCAGAAAAGTTGACCTCTGACCTTGACCTTGAGGTCGAGATGCCATCTCCTCTGAGATTTTTAGTAAATGCACGTATGGTATACATTTCAAAATCCTACGTTGCCTCGTTCTCAGGTAATAACACTCACAAACTTGGGTGTCCAAATTTAGCCCATATACAATACAATACAATACAGTTTTATTTATATAGCACATTTAAAAACCCGAAGGCACACCAAAGTGCTTCACAGTAATACGGAGAAACAACATAAGTCAATAACAGGGTACAGATCGGGCACTAGCACAGACAGAATGGAGGCACTAATAGACCAGAAGAGTTAAATAAAATAGGTATCAAACCTCAATACAGAAGGAAGGTCAGATCGTGAATACAAAATATCTACTAAGAAGATAAAAACAGCAATAAAAAATAATAATAAAATAATAAATTTAATAAAAAGTTTAAAAAGGGTATTAACTGGTCGGGAAAGCCAGGTCAAATAAGTATGCTTTCAATATTGATTTAAAGGATTGGATAGAGTCCAAGGCACGAATCGAAGCAGGGAGGCTACTCCAAAGTTTGGGGGCAGCTGAAGCAAAGGCACGATCGCCCCTGGTCTTTGGTCTAAACTTAGGTTGGGACAGGAGTAA
>VUQG01044735.1:2012-21440 GCA_015106755.1 Etia nguti | reverse complement strand
AGTAAATAAAAAAACAAAAACAAAAAGGAAAAAAAAAAAAAAAAAAAAAAAAAAAAACAGGAAAAAAAAAAAAAAAAAAAAAAAAAAAACACTCGTGAGAAAACTATACTACTTTATACTACACAGAAAGAAGCTAAACAAGGCCAAAGAGTGTTATTAGGAGAAAATAATAATCAGAGGGCTTGGAACCACATGAGCACAAAGAATGGTCACTTTTTTTAAAACTACCAACCCTGACATTTATCAATGCCTGTTTGTGGTGAGTACCTACATATCAGACTAATTAAAAATGATAAATCACTTCAAGCTTGCTTTCTCGCATGTTGGACTCTCAGCCACTGACCCGTGGCTCTGTGATATATGAAGACAAAGATGCTTATATAGTTTATTTTACCTATTATTTAATCTTGTACCGGAATAATGTATGTGCTTTTTAATGTTTTATTTCAGTTGTATATATTTTATATTATATCATAGTACTGCATACAAACTTATAAAGTAGTGCTAAGATGTTTTACTTGGTATTTAGTAATATAAAATGTAATATTGCATGTTCTACAAGTAGTAGTATGAAAAAAAAAATAAGTCTTTCAAACATGAAATAGTTCTCTTTTATGTTTCACTGATACCAGTCATAGGTCGTGTGTCCAAAGTGTAACAGTGGTCAGGATCACACTGTTGCATTTCAAAAGCTGTATTTTCAACAAAAGCATAAAGATTTTTCTTTGATTTGTTCATGTCCAAGTTAGGTTAGTAACCCAGCGAGTTAATTGATTTATGTCAGTGCTGTGATAACTCAAACATACAGTGCTCAAATAATAAAAAGATTAAAGGAAGACTTTGAAAACACATCTGATCTTAAAGGGGAAAAAATGATGAATATCTGTACTGTTATTGAATGAATGAAAGGAAATGAAAGGATGCCACATTATGGTGTCGTTGCCTTGCCTGTAGATGTCTCCGTGTCCCTCCATGGATATGCCTCCCCAGACCATCACTGACCCATTGCCAGCCTGGTCATGCTGAATGATCTTACAGGCACCATAATTCTCTGTCTGTCATGTGTTGGTGGTGGACCTGCTAATTCTGGTGTTTTATGGCAAAGGCCAATTGGGCTCCACTGTGCCAGGCAGTGAGCAAAGGGCCAGCTGGAGGATGTGGGGCCCACAGGCCACCTTCATGAAGTCTGTTTCTGTTTGTTTGGTCAGAGACATTTAAATTGGTGGCCAAGCAGATACCAATCCTGCTGATGAGTTAAGGATCTTCCGTGGCCCTGTCCAACTCTCCCAGAGTAACTGCCTATCTCTTAGAACCTCCTCTATAGTTTTGAGACTGTGCCGGGAGACACAGTGGCAATGGCACGTGTTGATGTGCAATAATGGAGGAGTTAAACTATTAGTAGTGGCACTGACCCTAGTCAAATGCAAAACTAGTAAAAAAATAACAGTCAGAAAAGATGAGGCAGGAAAAATTACTTTCCTTTGTTAGGAGTTGTCTCAATCTTACACCTGTAGTGTACGTGTTATTAATTTCAGAAGCAGCTGAAACGATTACAACCTCCTCTCCTACTTAAATGACCAGTGGTCTTTTAACTTAAATGACCATTGATGCCTTAGAGGCATCAATGAAACCCATAAGAACAGATGAATTTTTAGCCCTATACAAACTGACTATTTCCTTGAGTGCATATATGCACATGTCAGTGCCGTATTCACTCACCCGTCCAAATCATTGAATCCAGGTGTTCCAATCATTTTCATGGTGTATAAAATCAAGTACATAGGCATGCAGAGTCTATGTTCTACAAACATTTGTGAAAGAATAGTTCGTTCTCAGGAGCTCAGTGAATTCCAGCATGGTGATAGGATGCCATCTGTGCAACAAGTCCAGTTGTGAAATTTCCTTGCGGGATTATCGTGTGCGGTCGTTTTTTAGGAGTTGGGCTCGGCTCATTAGTTCCAGTGAAAGGAACTCTTAATGCTTCAGCATACCAAAGCATTTTGGACATGTTTCCAACTTTGTGGGACCAGTCTGGAGATGGCCCCTTCCTGTGCCAATATGACTGCGTACCAGTGCACAAAGCAAGGTCCAGTAAAGATGTGGATGAGTGAGTTTGGTGTGGAAGAACTTGACTGGCCTGCACAGAGTCTTGATCTCAACCTGACAGAACACCTTTGGGATGAATTAGAGCAAATACTGCGAGTCAGGCTTTCTTGTCCAACGTCAATGTCTGACCTCACAAATGTGCTTCTAGAAGCATGGTAAAAAATTCCCATCTGCAGTTCAGTTCAGTTCAATTCAATTCAGTTTTATTTATATAGCTCCAAATCACCTTAACAGTCGCCTCAAGGCACTTTATATTGTAAAGAGAAGACCCCAATGATCAGATGACCTCCTTTGAGAAAGCACTTGGCGACAGTGGGAAGAAAAACCTCCTTTTTGACAGGAAGCTTCCGGCAGAACCAGGCTCAGGGAGAAGCAGTCACCTGCCATGAGTGGTTGGTGTGACTTTGCCTCTTCAAAACGTTAATTGGACATGCATGCAGAAGTTGCAGTATGTTACAGTAACAGCAGAGAGACATATTTTATTTCAAGCCAACATGAAAATAATCATAGGAAAGTGTTTAAACACACATTATTAACACATTTAAATGTATATACATTAATCCTTTCCAGCGAAAAAGGACCCTGGAATGTGCTTAATATGTTTTTTGCTCACTACTGAGTTTGTGCCTTTACATAGATTATCTCCCCCTGTTGGTAATGCAATTTTTGCATGCGTATCCATTTCACATTTTGGAGAGGCAAAGTGTGAAATGGACACAGTGGAGCGGCATGTTTGTTACACATTTTGCCATTGTACTGGGTTCCAAAGGCAGGATTCAAGGACTGATCCAGCCCTAACTATAGGCTTTATAGAAAAGGAAAGTTTAAAACCCAATCTTTAAAGTAGAAAGAGTGTAACCACAAGTGAGTGAAGTGGTCTACTGGGTTGAAATGATACAATTAGTTGTTTAAGATAAGATTGAGCTTTTAAAACAGTGTAAGTGGGGAGGACAATTTTAAATTCGATTCTGGATTTAACAGGGAGCCAATGAAGAGAACCATAAGGTTTACACGTGTACACCTTTCTACAAGGTTTTCACACTTGTAAACCTTATGGAAAGCCTTCCCAGAAGGGTTGAAGCTGGTGCAGGTTGGGCTGATAATATTTTAACCCTATAGATTAAGAATGGGATGTCACTCAAATTCATATGCATGTGAAGGCAGACATGCAAATACTTTTGGCAATATAGCATGTCTTCACAATAAGTGACATATAATTTTCAAAGTTAACATTTTACTGGGGTAGTAAATGCTAAAAAGTAAACATAATTGTAAACAAAGGTATTACTTTTGACAGAGTGGGTGGGGCAGGAGAGGCCCAGGCAACATGACTAGCAAAGGGGCCCCTCTATATCACACAACCTTTGTTGACTGTGTCTAGTCGTAAAAGTTCTACCATATGTTTATACTGCACTGATTTAAGCGGGTGCTTTTTCTGGAAAATTTTGAAGTTGCTCTCAGTCATCTGTGGAAATGCCTGTGAACCTTTTGACATCAACTATGCAACAGTTTGTTTTTGGCAAGTGTCTTAAAGAGTATTATTGGCACTATAAAAGATGTTTAGCAAGCAAGTAAAGAAGTGGCACTGTGGAGAGAGAAGAGAGCAGAAGGATTATACCAGTTCTGTCACTGATTATACTGAGTGAAAAGTCAGATAGATGGAGTTCTGATGGCTGAGCTGTTTTAAAAGATTTAAAAATCATTACCACTTATTTGTTAAAAGTTTGCATTCTTGCTATAATATGTGGGTGTGAGAAGGAATTTTGAATGGGGAATTCTATAAATGTGTGTCTTTGGTACATTGACCTGTCAGTCTGTGAGGAGCTGTAGTGCTGTGGTGCTCGGGTATCACATGGCTGTATCGTCCTCAGGGTCTGTCACGAAGTTGTTGCTCCTGTGGTCTCCCGAATGACAATCCTGCACACTACTCTTACTTGGTGGTGAAAAAAAGTTGTACTGACTTCTTTTATCTATCCTGTGTCCTCAGTGAGAACTCCAGTGGTCATGAACATATGGAATTGGAAGAGGTGAGTAAGATGGATCATGTTACATTATTCCTTGGAAATATATACTGTCAAATAATAGTCAAAATAACCCCTTGGTATTTGGTAGAGTTAATTCTGCACTGACCCCATACTGCATCAGTTTTTAACCTTGGTTGTTTTTTTTGTTAACATTGATTTTATGTCAGACAAAGTCTAATCATCAATATGGAGATGAAAACATGCTTACAGCACCACTCTTTTGCAGAACACACCAGTGGAAAAGAGTGAGGATGACGAAAGTAAAAGGACACTGTTCCGTCAACATTCTGACAAGGTAAAGGATTGTGTCTTGTAAAAATAGTTCATATTTTTTGAGGGGGAGAACATATGTCTATTTGCTTTTTTGATGAGTTAGATAATAAGAAATGCTTAAAAGTACTCAACCATCACATAAAGCTTTTATTATTTTTATGTATTTTCCAGTATGAAGAAGTGGATGCAGAGCAGCTCCAGAGGCTCCTAAATGGAAAAATACTAAAAGGTTTGCACAGTAAAAGTGAAAGGCTACAAGTTAAATATAATAATCCCATGTAGATTTGATGTGGTGCCGAGTGTCCTAGTATGATTTCCTTTTTTCTTTTTTAGGAGACTTGAAATCTGGAGGATTTACAATCGATGCCTGTCGCAGCATGGTAGCTCTGATGGATGTATCCTCGAGTGTCATATTGACTTGGGTGTATTTATATTGGCTTCATTTCAGCTGCTGACTGGTAGAAAAGAGGAAACCATTACAGTAACTGCACTTACATAAAACATATTAACAGTGTACAAGTCAAAACCTGCCTGCCCTTTTATTGCATAATCCTTACACATGAATAGATTTAAAGGTCAGACTAAGGCATGAGAAAACATGTACAGTTCTGATATCTTAATGGTACGTTAAAAAGACATCTGTGACTGGAAAGCTGAATGGTGAGGAATTTATTCGTCTGTGGAAGAAGGTTGTCACATACCAGGTAAGATAAACATAGTAAATGTCATCAGTAGATGTCATCACAAGACAAAGACAGGATTACCTGACAGGTAATTAGAGGTGAAAGCAGGATTTAGTTTGAACAGGAACTGTGACATTTGCATATAAGAACTCACTGAACAAAGGGAGTGACATGGGAAATATATGTGGTGAGTAACAGGGCAGGCTGGGCCATGGGAAGATTGCAGATGATGGTGATGACATCAGGAAGGCTGTAAGACAAGAAATAAATCTTCTGACATTAACATCATCAGGATGTTGACTTTATCTCACCCAAACCACCAGAATACTCATTTTGTAGGCTAATCCAATGTGTAGATTAGGATTGTCTCAATTTCAGGGTTCATTCAACAGTTAATGCTACAATGAGAAATCACTTTAAGTCTATAACTACAGATGTTCTCGTCCATTTACGTGTAGTTATTACATGATTATCTATTATGTCTTTTAACATGTCAACCACTGATTTTCAAATGTCACTTTTGTCTTTAAATTTGGTTGGTATATATGTAACAGAGATTTGTTTATATTAACAAAACAAAAAAACCAAACCTAAATACTGAGTTTACAAAGTATGTTACTAACAAAAATTCAACACAAGAGACCAATATTAGCAAGAACAGTGAAAAAAGTGAGATGCAAAATCCTTAAACAGAGATTATCTTAGATTTTCAAGCAAATCTTTATATTCAGTCATCAAGCAAAAATAACAAAACTTGGACTGGATTTGTTTCATCTTTAAGCTTGTCTGTTTCTGATCTCTCCCTCACCGTTCCTTTTCTCTATTTTATTGGTGGTCAAGCTGACTGCTCATGGAAGGAAAACCTAAAACCTGGAAATGTCCCAGTGCTGCTGAGGGGCAGAAGGACACTGGTTCTAAACCATTCAAACTTCTCCTTATTATAAATATTCTAACATTATAATGGCTAATTATGTTCTTTTCACACAGGAAATTTTCTCCGGCTGTGATGTTTCGAAAACAGGGACGCTGTCACTAAGCGAGCTGAGAAATGCTTTGATAGCTTCAGGTAGACATTTAATTTTAAAACCCATTTTAAGATACTGTGTGAGGCACCCAGAAGCTGGTAGAGACCAAAAACCAAGCCAAAAAAGTCTAAATAAGTGGGATATGTGGACTGGTTATCAACAAATTAACAAGCTGATCATATCGTCTTAATTTTATGTCATATTAAAGTTTTTTATTTGCAACATGTCTCTGCTTTCCTACGTGGCCAAAATGATAATTTTTTGGGTTAGTAAAGTACCAAAGTAAAGCAGAAAAAGCTCAGGCTCCAGCTTAAATTCTATAATGAAGTGTACAATAATGGCATGTATACATTCAGTATTAAAATGTTCTGAGGGTTGTGTAAATACACCAGTATTTTTGTGAAGTATTAGCACTTGCTTTGAGATTCTATGTAAACAACCTGTTTTGCAACTTGTCTGTTGGTAGCAAGCAGCCCTAATACAAACTCTGCTGTAAGACTTCATCTTATGAACTGTGTGTTGGTCAGGAAAGAAGATCAGCGACGAGATGCTGAATTTGATGGCTCTTCGTTACGGCACCTCATCTGGGCACATTAGTCTGGAGAGCTTCATCAGTCTAGTACTTCGCTTTGAATGCATGCATCGTAAGTACATGTGAAGAAAATTACAGTAGACATAATTTATATTCTTCAAAGGTTAAAAATTGTCAACTGTGGAACTTGAATTGGATTTGAATATCTGCAATGATGAAACACCTAACTTGAAACTGCAGAATAGTTGTTGGTCTTCACTAATTGAAAACAGTCTTTTCTCTTTATTTTCTTTACACTTAGAAATTACTCAGAAATACTCATTAAATCACTGATGGGAAATCAAAAGGATGAAGGCAGAACAAGTTGTGTGGGATGCTTTCCTTATGTACAGACTGACAAAAAAAAAAAAAGAAGTTATAGAAACAAGAGCAAACTTCTCCTACTTTTCCTTAACTATAAGAATTTATGTCTTTCTCCACAGAAATCTTCAACCAGTTGTCTGATGGCAAGGCTATGACTCTTCAGGAACCAGAGGTGACTACAGTTCATTTTAAAAAATAGTTTAGTATTTTAACCTTTCAAAGAGATGGATGAAAACAACTTATCAGTAGTTTTACTTAATTAAACTGTCTGTCTGGTTTTAGTAAACATTTCATAGGTGTGCTGAATGCTGTCCAAGAAATAATGTCATGCATGCGCGACATCTTCTGTTTTCTTTGATGTAGTTACTGAGATTTTAAGGTATGAAACATATTAATAACCTATCATTTTTTATTACAGTGGATGTACATTGCAATGTACACTTAACCTGACAGAGAAGATGACCTGCAGGAATGAAAAGAAAGAAGAAATAAACAAAAAAGAGTTTTTCAGCATGAAAAAAAATCATGATATGCAACCACGGGGTGAAGGTTTATGGGATATGTACAGAGCAGCAGAGTTAGACTACAAATCTGTGGGGAGTAGAAACTTTACAGTTAGAGTACAACAGATAGAATCGTGAGTGTGCAGCATCTGTGATTATTTTACACTGAAATCTTACATTTTTTACAAATACAAATTCTACCAGCTGTAAGCCTTCAAGTTCAAAGGAGTGCACGGGGTGCTTTAGAAACACATAGTTTGTGTCAAATCTTCGGGCACATCTTTGAGTATATAGCTCATGTACTCCACCTTTGCTAAATGCTTCTGTTACTGGAGTTCTTCATCCTTTTTAAGTGGATTGCTGCATTTTCTTTTCCACTGCTTTGATACCATAAGAGGATTGTTTGTTTGTTTGTTTGTTTGCTTGTCGTTGTTGTTTTTTTAAGCCCTGATAAGCATGCTGCGTGATTGTCTCCCAACCTAGAATCACACTGAAATATGCAAAAAGCTTTTGGATGAAGTTACATGAAATTTGATGTCTGAGGAAGAAATGTATCCACTCTTGTGATTGGTTACCTTTTCATCTAGTGCCATCAATTGGTTGAAACTTTACTTTTTTAGATGAGACCATGTGTGCCTGTACGTGCAGCCTTATGTTGCCAGGATATCTGATATGACTGTAAAAAGTGTTTCTGATAGAGAATTTAAAGTGGGTTACTGAATTTTTAGCTTGGAATGGATTTTTTTTTATTAGCTTGTACACAAAGAAATTATTCAAGCAGATATGATAAGCATCAGCATTTCTTTCATCACTTACAAACCCCTTTTTAGATAAAAAAAAAAAATGAATGAAAAACATGACATAAAAACTGAGCCTTACTGAACACAGAATTCACAAATCAGTTCTCGGACTGCCATTTAAAAAAAAACACCTGGATAAAATGCTCTGAAATGCTCTAAAGTTTTGAATTTACAACAGAGCCAGAAACTACTCAAAAATTATATATGAATCCGGATCTTTGTGTTGCTCAACATGCAGAGACATAGGCGCCAGATATTTATTAGCATGTTTTTATTGATTTTATCAATAGCAATAAAGTTTAAATCATAACAGAACAGGAAATTTCATGGTTTAAAATATAATGCAATTTAGCTTTAAGAAAGATTTGGAAATCATTATTAGAATTTATCAGATGTTCTTCATTTCAAAATCCCAGAGCACTATTTAAAGTATATTAAATAATAAAGATTGCTGTCATAGTTTTGATTACATATCAGTTAAATTATTTGACATATGGATAAAGCAGAAATTAAACATTTGTACGGTAAAATGTTTTCCCTTAATTAAATTACCCAAATACATAAAATCTTCACCCTCAAGCTATATTAAAAAAAATGTCACTGACTCATGATTATTGATTATTATAAGAATGTGAAAGCTAGGTATGTGTTTAGGCTGGTTGTAGTAGCATTTGTAGCACAGCTGTTAGCAGAGCAGCCAGCATTACAGATGTCTGGGATTTTCCAAGCTCCACTTTCCCATTGGTTAGAGAGGCAGTGGTGCTACTGGAGCCTGGTGCTGCAGTGCTGGTGGTGTTGGACCCTGGTGCTGTAGCGGTGCCGTTGGAGCCAGGAACTGGAGCGGTGCTGTTGGAGCCAGGAACTGGAGCGGTGCTGTTGGAGCCAGGAACTGGAGCGGTGCTGTTGGAGCCAGGAACTGGAGTGGTGCTGTTGGAGCCAGGAACTGGAGCGGTGCCGTTGGAACCAGGAACTGGAGCGGTGCTGTTGGAGCCAGGAACTGCAGTGGTGCTGTTGGAGCCAGGAACTGCAGTGGTGCCGTTGGGGTCTGGAGCTGCAGTGGTGCTGTTGGAGCCAGGAGTTGGGTTTATTGGGCTGATTCTGTTGCTGATCAGACCCAGATTCAGTGTGTCCAGCTCTGACTGCAGCTGCAGGTTGACCCAGGTCTGAACTACAGTATCATTCTCAAACAGCTTCAGATCAGGTAGGTGCATACCCATGAGGCCTTTAACGTTGATCACAGTTAAATTCTGTGAATTTCAAATAAATAACAGAAAATAAAATTAGTCTGTAGCTGTTAACACACAGGACAAAGAAGAACAGTAGATTTAACAGATTGAGTTTTAGCACCCAAATATAAATGCATTCTTTTGAAAATGAATAAAGCATAATATGTTAAATAAAGAGGATGAGAAATGTGAAGGACTACATATGGTGGTTTATGTTGCCAAAACACCTGTATCAGCAACTTAGTTGACATTTACATATATCAGCAGCAGTTTAGATATTTCTTATAAGAATTATTTAAAAAGAAAATCATAGTTTGCATGGAACATGGAAAATAAAAAACTCAGACATATTATATAGTCACAATAAAAATTAGATGTAGGTGGATGTCCAAAACGTTTTAGTTTTATTCCTTTAACAAGTATTCTTACAGCTATAACAGCAGGGTCCAGACTGCTGAAAGTGTTTATGTCCATGCTGATGTTCTGTGCTGACAGTGCTACTATATCCTGCAGAGGTGCTCCACCTATCAAGAAAGGAAATGAAACAGGAAATTAGAAAGCAGTTTTATGAGAAATAGAGAAACAACTACACAAACAGACAAAATGTATTCTCACCTAGATAGGGCTTAATTAACTGGTAAATGATACTGGAGCTGGACCGTTGTGAGCTGAAGGCAATTTTGCTGATGTCATACAGGACTTTCTTCTGCTCAGCTGAACATGATGACACATTCAGAGGCCTGGCATTTCTGTCAAGGTGAAAGAAGAAAGAGACATACAGTGTTACGCGTGCATGACCACTCACATTTGGCAGTATTTTTGCATCGTTGAGCTACAATCTGACGCCACCTGATGCTGTCTGGGCTGATGGTTTGCAGTGTACTGGTGTTTAATGAGCACAGGTTGGAGTCAATAATGGTCAGCTCAGTGCTGCCCAGGGAGTTTCCTGAAGTGCTCAGATACTGAGTGATGATTTTGTTGCTCTAAACGACATTAAAGAAAAGGTATCATGTAAGAATAATGAGAGTATTAAGAATAAGAGTGTAATGAATTCCTCCTCTTATACCTTTGCTGCCTCCCAGGGTCCATCTTCAGCTTTCATAAGAGCTGCAAGGGTGTCAATTTTGGTTATGTTCCACTTGGATATATCGTCAAGTGATGCCACACGAGACACTGATCCAAGCACCTGGACTTCCTGATCAGGAACCCCTGACAAGAATGCCTGCAACAATAGACAATCTGTAATACTGTGTGCTAATGTGCTAAAATTAATTTGAAATCCCAAATTTTAAACAATATCTCATTTGTAAATGCTGCCTTTGCCAGCTGCTGTTTAATAATAAGCCTGTCTAACGTAATGAATCACATTTTGGCTCTTTCTCAAAATTCCCACACATTCCCAAAATACCTCATTGAGTTTCTTTAGGATGACAGTCTGGAAGCCATTATCATCCACTTTGCTGCAGATGGAGTTGAGGTTTTCTTTCAGAACGGGAACATCCAGGCAGAGGTCAAACTGTGTGAGATCATAGCCAAAAGGGAAGGAGGGGTCGCTAACTATCACCTGGGTGATGGTGCCCGCTGTACAACCTTAAGAACAATTAGAGATGCAATGAGAGTGTTGTGCAAGCTAGGGTTGCTTTTATATATAAAAGCAAATATAATAATTAAGTCATGTAACATTTGAACATAAATGGGTTATTTTGAATGGCTGTCTAACTTTAAAAAGGAGATTTCTCTCTTTTTGCAAATGAAAAGCTGATTTTATAACAGATAAATAGTCACATCAGTGCACTGTGACTGTGGCTATAAATATCATCACCTGGCTTCTCTAAGTTCACTGAATCTTTCTATATCTGTACTTGTACCACTATAACAAAGTGTTGAAGGTCAGGGGTTCGATTCCCCTGAACGGCTACCCTGAGGTACCCCTGAGCAACGTACCGTCCCTACACGCTGCTCCCCGGGCGCCCACTGTTTCACTGAGTGAATGGGTTAAATGCAGAGAGGAATTTCCCCACAGGGATCAATAAAGTATACACTATTATTATTATTATTTATTTAAGTTATACAGTTATCAAAAGCGCAATTATTATTCTCCTGCTTGACTAATTGTTTTTGCTTCAGTTTGAATAGGTGGTGTGAAAATTAATAAGAACAAGGTTGTACCTGCTTCTCGTTTTGTCGTCAGGCTGCTGATCTCTTTGAAAAGTGTCTTGAGCTTGCTTTTCTCTGTGTTTGCGTTCCTCAGTTTGGGCATGAAGGTCCTAAGGAACATTTTCTTTGTTGTCTGTGAAAAAACAAAGTTACAGAAACTGATTTCTAACACAAGATATTTGAAAGAATATTATTAGACCAAATACTATCAAGCAACGAGAAAAAACATACAAAATCGAACCGGCTCCAGATATTTCTTGTGAAATAGAGTGGAAGGGGTACGAGGTTCTCCAGTGTTTGCTCATTCCAGGAAGTGGCATTTCTGAAAATAGAAGAGGATATTTTCATACAGGGATAACTTTTCATACAGAGGTGGTATGGGGTAAAACATTTGGTGGCATGGCTACTATGTATTATATATACAAAGCCATCAAAATGAAACTGGTAAGTTTGTGGCAATGAATCAAGGTTTATGGCTTCATTTTAAAAAGTTAAACTGGTATGTTAAGGAGGCTATGCACAGCTAACTGATAACTCTGCAAAAATATAACTGAGCTACTGAGTTACGTTGTTGGTGCAAATTATTCTCTGCATATTAAAAATTCTTAAAGTTTGCATATGAATTTCCTTTAAGAGCTGTTTGGTTTCTAATTGTTGTCTGCTCAGAGTTCCTTAGCCCAATTTCAAAAGGCTGATGACTTAGCTTAAAAAACACAAAAAACCTCCCACATCTGTAATTAAAAACTTCTGCAGTCTACACCAGCTCTCTATACCGGAAGCCACAAAAATTAAATGTTTTCCTTAGAGGCTAAATCAGAAGATTAGATAATGGATTATATAGCTTAATCTGACTCAAGATACAACATTAAACCCCAAATCTGTTACATTATATTTTCTAATTCCTCTAAGCCTGGAAATTTTTTGAAACGTTGTTCCCAAAGTGGTTGAAGGTATAATATCGGCACGGCAAAAACTGTGATTGGCTCATGGCTTCCCCTCAGATGTGTCTGGTAATAAAGATACGATTAAAAGTAGAGGAGAGACTCTTTGTATTCTCCTTTTCAGTAACAAATCAATCACACTGCAATTGTGAGCATGGTGACTGTCTGATGTGTGCATGATGCACAGCAGCACTAACAAGACCGTGAAGGGGAAATAAAGCACTCGTTGTATTTTTTTAAACTCCTGACAGAATGACTTGTTTTTATTATTGTACCCATATTGTGTTGTTCCAGACAGCAGCAATGTCTCCATGGCTGCCACCTGGCTAGCAGAGAAGTCGTTACAGGCTTTGAGCTTCTCCAGGATGAGAGGATCTGCGTTCTTTATGTAGGACCCATCCAGAGTGCAAGCCATGTTCCCCAAGATCTCCACATTCTGTCTGCTCAGGCTCAAGCCATTTATACCCTGAAAACAGAAAACAGGAAAATACTGTATTTAAAAAACTGTGCACCTATGCAACCTTATCACTGTCGGAGTGTAACTCATACGTTCATTACCTGTGTACATATATATGTAAATAAAACACCGCTCACCAAGCACTCAGTGGCTTCATGGAACAGTTCCGAGCCCTTATTCAAGATTTTGGAGGCCACAGAGAAGTCTGCCGCACCCAACGCATAAAAGTATGACCTGCAGTTGTCTTTGTTGACATTTTTGCTGCTGTTGTTTAAAGAAAAAAAAAAGGCAAAATCAGTAATGAAAGATCTTCTTCACACTAGTGACACATTTGAGGTGAGTGCAAGAAAATGCTTGGAGACACCTACTCACCTTAAGTAGAGAAGCATGTCTGATGGATAATCTGTAAAGTTTTGTGAGATTTCACCACTCAGCAAGTTGAACATGCAGGTCAGCTGTAGAAAACAGTGTGGGGAAAAAAGATGAGTACTCAGTGATATGCAAGTAAGCTGTTTCTAACACTGAAACTGATGTTTCGTGGATAATCCTAACTTTCAAAAGAAAAAGAAATCCTCAGCCTGATGATTTGTTTCTGGTATTTTATATCCAACATATTTTAACTGTTAACCTTATTTTAAGAGTAGTAGTATTATTAATAAATTCCTTTCAACAGATGTTACCTGTGATTCCTTTAACTGCACTTTGGCTCGGCCTGCCCGCGGCCTACAGGCCCTGATTAGCTCCTTGGTCCTGAATTGTGTCATTTTCTCGACTGAAGTGCATGTGAAGCCTTGCAGCACTGAAGGAGAAAGCCTGTGGGGAGGATTGAAAAACACCAGAGAGAAATAATAAATAATCCCCTCTTCAAAAGAAACTTACAGGGGCAAATAGTTATATGACTTGTTCACTTACTGCTCGATGTAAAAGTTTGTGTTATCAAGGACCCCAAAAAAGATGGCAGCCTAGAAGAACAAAAAACAGAGTGGATTATTTTATATTATTATCTGTAACATCGACTTTAAAAATCATTTCTGATTAATAATGCTATTGTGTGTGTTTAACAAAATGCTAACCTGATCTGGTGTCCATGTCTTTCTGTTGAGCACGGTGATGTCTGCAGATTGTCCAGAAAACACCAACAGGGATGGTGGGATCCCAACTGCCATAGCATCTGGCACATTCAGCACCACTTGTGATGGATTTGTGTCCAGAGAAATGATCTACCAGGTAGGTAAATGAATTTAAGATTAAATGTGATGAGTGGAGTAATAATATTATGGAATAAGGAGTTAATATTATTATTGATACCAGTATTAACGCTAATATTTTAATATTATGATGCCAAAGATGAATGTCCTCCAGATCATAACATTTACTTTATATTGTCTTGTGGAAGCTAACGTTGTACCTTTTCGACGAAGGTCAGTTGGACAACACTTGGGGCTGCCAGCATGCTGGAAACGAAGGTGGTGCTCTTTGAGACGCTGAGTAGCACAGAAGCACTGATTTTCTCTATTGCTTCTGAAGGAACTCCAATAACAAGTGTACCAAGGGATTCCAGGGAGGTTTCACTGTTGATCTGTTAACACATTTCAAGTTTTTGAAGCCTCATTCTCTAAAGTGGTAAGCATCTTAGAGTTATTTTGTATTTTGTAAAACCTTACTGCATTAATACATAACACTGTTAGGCACATGCATTTGAAATCTAACAATGATAGCAGGTATATTAAGTGGACCTGCATGGCCATTACCTGGAAGCCTGAGGCAGTAAGGGTTTGGATGATTATCGAGGCCTGATCTTGGCTCCAGGTACTGATTGAGCCCAGGGTGGACAAAGAAGAGATGAGCACTGATGAGGGAACTGAACTGATCTGGCTGTTGCTCAGACCTGCGCTGGAGTTACCAAGAGCTGTAAACGTCTGTGATGTAATTGTCTTGATGTTGGATGCCAAAGCAGCAGAAACCTTTTGGATAAAATATGAAAACATGTGTAAACAGGAGTACATGCAAAACGAATTATGTCTGATAACATAGTTATTAACAGAGTTATATTATTAATAAGGGACAGATTTTAGCAGAGTTAAAATTAAGATGGCCTTTGCGAGAGAGCATACTGTTCAAAGTTCAAGGTTTTTTTTGTTAACATTTAGCTCAAAACCAGCATTTACAACAATTAGATTTATGGTTGGTTACTGCTTGAAACAATTCAACTCTGTTTGTTTTTAGGGCTGGTACCTCAGGGTCCTGGGTGCCATTGCAGAACGTCTTCAGACTGTCTAAGATGACCATGGTATCAGCTTCAGTCATAGTAGTATATGCCAAAGGTGGCACCGCAGAAGAGCACAGGAAAAAGCCTGGGAGCCTGAATGAAAACAGATTTTCAGCTACAAATACAGAATGGCTGCCACTGAACTGCTAAATTATATACAATGTATGGTTCACATAACACAGTTGGCTGTTTTTGTCAGACCGGTAGATACTTACTTGACCGGGTTGAAGTTCGGGTCGAATGCAAAAAGCTGTGTGACATAGTAGTTTGTTACATTTGCTGGGATTGCTTTATTGTTGAAGAGTTCCAGGTTGGCTTGGTTCTTCAAGAACACTTGAAACTTTAAAAATTAAGAAACAAAACAGTCAATAATACTGATTTCTGCTAACTGTTTTAACATTCCCACCAAAACCAAAATCCCAAATACCACTCCCTTTGTAATGCAGATGCTGCTCTATGGACAATCCCTACTCTCAAGAATCCTGCTCATGTTTACAAGCTGCTAAGCTGGTCACTTTAAATCGTTCAAACTGTAGATTGTAAATTTTAAATTGTTATTGATCCTTTTACCTTAGTCTTAAAGTGTATATTTATTTTATTACTCTTCTTATACTTATTGTTTGTCAATCAGTGCTGTTTCTGCACTGATTGGAACCTCATTGTGTCGTCTCTCTATATACTGTACTGTATATAGAGAGACGACAATAAAGTTTACTTTGACTTTGAAAGTCCCGGACTTTGTATTTTGCTTTATTAACTGCACATATGTGATCTCTGGACATACCTGAGTGGTGGAGACAAAGGTGGTGAGGTCATCCAGAGTAATAAATGTCACAAAGTTCCCAATGTTACTGACAAACCAGGCAGTAGAGTTTAGTTCTGCATCACTGGCATTGTAGCATCTGGCGCCAGAACCTGTGGAACCAAGAAAAGCAGAACACACTGACAATAAATAACTTGTTAAGGGATCTCCCCTGTGACTTTTAAATATGAATCAGCAGGGTATCTGTTTTGACATTATGTGGCTCAAAATTTAAGACCACCTAGTCTTTTCACTCAGCAAGCACACTGACTTCAGATGAGCCAGAAAAGACAAACAGATGCGTTTTATGTGCACTGTATGTTTGGTAATATCCACGCATGTTACAGCAGCTGCTTCGTCAAAGTAAGACTGCACATATGTGTTTCTTCTCTGTCTGGCAGTTGCTATTATCATTTGGGGCTGTGTGGAACATGTAAGCCTACACATATTGAATAATACAATAAGTATGCAAGGAAGGAAGGTTTTTAATATGGAATATAGATAAAAATAATGAAGTGGATTCAAACCAGGAGGAAATATGACTGCAGTAATCATTCCACATAGACTGTAAACCCCCTCTTAGAAGTAAATTCTGATCTTTTTTCTACAAATGTAAATTGTTGCAGCTAGCCGCATTTTACAAACTCATTGTGGATAGTCAGACAGTATTTTTTAATGAATTTTTACCAATTTCATATAATTTGAAATAAAAACTGAAAAGCAGACAGAGTTTTTAAATTCCTTGATTTCCACGCACACCCATATGTATACATACATGCTGCTTTTACAGCATATTTGCTCATTAACAAATCTTACCAGCACTCAAGTAGGTCTTGATGGTGGTATAAACGTACTGCTGTCCAAACTCAGAGCTGTTGTATGTGAAGTTATTTCCCATCACATAGATCCTGTTGAAAGGAAAATGATGAAAAACGTGCTTATCATGTAATTCATTCACTTATCTTGAGACACAATGAAAAAGAGACTTACAGTTTCTGGAAGGCAAAACATGAGGCTTTCTGCATTTCTGTGGGGCTCATGAGGCTCTTGCTGAGGAATCTAAGATAGTTCCTCAGTCGTAGGTCAAACCATAAATTAGCTTCAGCTCTGCTTCTGCTATTCAGCGCAAAAGGCCAAACACAGGGGAGGATCACCATCTTTACATTGTCTGGAACATCCTCCTAGGGCAAAACACATACATTTTCACATTTAATGACAAATTGAAGTAAAACTGTCAGTTTAAGTGACAAGCAGTATTATTGCTTGAATACTGCTAAGGTCAATACACATTTTGTGTGAAGCCAATAATGTTGTATGTAAAACAGAGACAGTATTTAAGGGACATACAGTCTCAAGGAAGGCGGGAGTGTTGTTGTAGTTGTTGAAGATGACACAGATTTCAGTACTGTTACCAGTCACATTGGGCTGACTAAGGAACTGGCGGAGCTCTGAGGTGCTGATGGTATCAAGAAGCTGGAGAAAGATAACAAAAACAAAAAACATCATTTGATATATTATATTAGTGCTGGAATTGGTGCATTGCACCTGGAATCACAGGTGTGTGCAATTTTATTTCCTTATTTATCAATTTTTTACCTCTGATTTGCGCATTGGTGGCAGGAGTGACACAAACGTGGACAAATCTGGAAAACCAAATTTGAGGAAAGTGTTCCTCAGATAGACATAGAAGCTTCCACCGCTGTAACACTTGAGTGGTGGAGGACCTGTTTTTAACACCAATGAAATCACTTTTTAAACTAACACTGATTTGGTTGCACATGTCACAAACAAGCGAAAAAAAGAAGAAAAAAAAAGATTACTTTTGTCACAGATGTTTTTCATTATTAGCTTTTGAGGTAACAAACCTTGAAGGAAGACAAGTATGTTATTGTAGATCTCCCTTTGGGTGTTGCTGCTGAGTGTTGTGGTCAATGTGTTCAGCAATGTAATCCTAAATTCAGACAAATTGAAAAAAGCAATTATAGAAATATCTATCAAATGCCACTTCATTTGATCCAGAATCCTCCACATAACATTTACCCCAAGGTGTTGTTGATCACAGCAAATACACAGCAATTTCTAAAACTGAGTGTACAAATTCTTACATCTCTTGGCTGCTGTTACAACTCCTTTTTATCCCGATGCTGAATAAGGGTGTCACCATGCTGGGAGAGAGGTTGATCAGGAGAGGGCTCAGTCGAAGTCTGAGCCATAGCAGGAAGTCTCCATCACTGACAGCTGGAGATGACAGATTCCCTCTGTTGAAAATTGCTTCAAGGAATGCAGACTTCACTTCCTGTGAGTAGTTAGCCGAGTGGACCTGAGATGAAATTACATAGCATGAGTAAATGCTTACAAGACAGTAAAAAGTATCTGAATTTGAACCATAATCCAGCTGTTAGTTTTGAAACACAGCTGAATTTTAATAACCTGTTTTTCCCCATTGTGTTATTCAGAATTCCTTTTTTAACTTTAAACTTCTGGCTTAGAACTGTTAACAAGAAAAAAGCGTAAACTGCAGCTTACAACCAAAAAATGGTGGGGAAACGTGGCACGGAAGAAATGCCACCAGTTTTGTAACTAAAATAACCTGCTTTGATATTTGAACATCTATCTGACAGAAATACTTGAAATGATCATAACCTTTTAACACAGAGTTCTGGAGTAGTGAAATATACATTTCAAAGATTATATGCCAGGACCACAGAAACCAACAACTTTCTCCTTAACTTCCTTGGTGGTGGTATCAATACTGTCTTTCTGATAGTGGTTTCACAACAGTTAATCACATATTCACAATTACTTCCTAAACCAAAGCAAGTGCGTGCGTTGCTTAAACTACAAATATACACTAAAGATACAAAGGCGCACTGTTTGCCTACACTAACCATAAAGCAGCAGACAAAAAAAACTACTTACTCTAACAATTGTGAACAAATGTAAAGCCTAGCTGCCCAAACCTAAGCCCCGCCCCCCAAACAAACAAACAAAACAAAAACACTTCCCTAAGGCTGCAATGAATGAATAAATAAATAAATAAATAAAAAGTTACCTTAACCTATCCAAACCCAGACTGAAAATCAAAACTAGCTGTCTAATCGAACTGCCAAGAAAGGTAAGAATTACAGATGGCTGAGAGGTCAAATGTACTGCAACTTAAGAGAGCAACAGCAAATAGAAGCATGCCACAAATGCACAAAAATGACAATTAAAGTTGATTAAAACACGAAAGAAGTAAAAAAAAAAAAAAAAAAGAAAAAATAGAGG
>VUQG01044734.1:4541-20510 GCA_015106755.1 Etia nguti | reverse complement strand
AAACTAATTTACTAATTTAACCTTTTTTTCACACTTACCCCAAGGACATGTAGTGTTTGTTATGTACCAAGGTTTCTGGTTTTTAGTTTATTCCTTCAGTTATTTCTTTAGTTTATTGTGATTTAACCTTTTTCCATATATAAATAAATATATGAAGTGCTGTTAGGTTTTCATGGTGTTAGGAAATCAAGCAACCATTAACCTGGAAGAAAGAAGCCTGAAAGAGCAGGAAGAAAATATTTTTAAATATTCCCTTCCCACTTTCTTTCTATGTGATAACACAGATTGACAGAAGAATAACACTTTCTAAAACAGGCCAGCTGAGCAATGAAAAGCTAATTGTTTATTTGAAAAACAATGTATACTGACTATAACTATAATGGCAAAAACAGATTACTTATTACCAGCGTCATACCTTTATCCTTACCAGTGGACTTTAGTTCGGTGCAAAGTGCGCATGACTAACTCTGGAATCTTACCAAACTGGCTCATTTAGCACAATGAATTCTTTCAGTTGCTAATAACAAAACTAAATACAACACGTAACTAAAGTTTTTACATTTCTGTTTTACCGCCTCGACCTAACTTGTGTTCCTAATGCAAATGACTAGATATGGGCAACCTGCATATTATTTACCTATATTTATCAATTCTAACACTCTACTCACTTCTAGTGGTTATTTACTGGTTATTTCAACAATGGACCAAAGAAAGGTGTAATTTAAACACAACCTTCTTTCAAGTTTGGTGTTAAAGCTAAATTACATTTCTGTCTCCTCACTTACTGTCAGCTGTTACCAACTCTAAAAATAGAACATTGCTCAACTACATGGAAACAGATCACCCCTAATAGCTGATTTAGACTTGTGAGGAATCTTTCTAGAGCCTTAGCATTCATGCTTTTGCCTGGTGTTTTATATTATCAACAGTACTTAAAAGATCAGTCACAATATGGCAATTATTGTGACTGATCATTGAAGTAGTTACACAAAGTTTCATAGAGGAGCATGGCACAGGCTTCAGTGTATGTTATGTTTTATGGTTTCAGACAGGTTGTGGTTATGATGTACCTACTTTACTGTGTAGATTTAATACAGAAGCATGAATTCTCTCTAAGTTGCTATTTGATCTGTAATTACCTCTCTTTTGGCAGCTGTGTGGCATGTGTCTTGATGCATGCTCAATCATCCAGGTAAATAAATCTCCAAAAGTTGATTCTGTTCATCTGGACGTAACTTAACAGCGTACACTATGTTACTCTGTTTGTGTCGGGGGACCCGATCCTTGGGGTGGACCAATTTTTGGCGCAGCGTGTTTTGGAGTTTAAAAGCCACAGAGATACCGTGTTTAGAAAAAATGTGTCTCAACTGTTCCGATACTCCTGACACATACGGGATCACTACAGGTTTTCGCTTAGGCAGCGGTTGTCCTTCTCTCCTGGATCTGCTGGAGCTTTCTTTAGGCGCCTTCCCAGCTTTGACAAAAGTCCAGCTGGGATAACCACATTTACTCAGGGCCTTCTTGATGTGATGTTCTTCTGCTTCCCTGTCCGCTGTATCTGTGAGGATGGTGTTCGCTCTGTGTTGTAGTTTCCTGTAGTGTCCTCTCTGTGAACGGTACTCATGGTCATTGATCAGTTGTCTTGAAAACACTACGTCCAGATGAGATGGCGATGTGTGGCATGTGGTGTCATACATATTGTTACTGTAGAAATTGTGCAAGTGTACTTCTCTGTATACTTTTTTTTCTCTTTACTTTCTGTATTTTTATGATAATATAAATTGTTCAGTGCTCTGGTCGGTTGAGGAAGAAACTACAATGTCTGTACACTGGAGCTACAATTTTTACAATGCATAAGAATAAATTGTGTTTTAATTTTTTTAATCCTTATTTTACCAGATTTGACTGATTCTATTTAAGTAGTGTTATAACCTGTATCTAAGATTGTAAGAGCTAAAAACTTGCTAGGATTCTGATGTAGTGAAACTTGTTACTTAGAAAATGGAGCTTTGGAGCATGTGTTTAAAACTCTGAAAAGATCTAAAAGGGTAAATGTTTGCTAAACTTGATGAAGTCCTTGTTTTACCTAAACTTAACCAAATAGAATAAAATGTAAAGCAAACTGGTTAATAGCAAAATGTAACAGTGGTCTTGAATAAGAATCAAATTTCATCCTCCATGAAGGATAGTGTTTGAGCCCCATGTCTTGTTTCTGTCTTTTCTTCTTCTCCTTCTTTCTGACCCCTTGAAGCATATTAAACATATCTAGAGCAAGGGTTGACATTTTTCTCCTCAGAGTGCCATACTAGCTTTGACAAAGTAAATGAAAGGCCAGACATTGCTCAAGCGAATTGAAACATAACTTACAGTGCTGAACTGTGTTAAAATTACATTTATTTGTTAAACACAAGTAGACACACGAGTGTATGCCTAAAAAAAAGAAAACTGTATACAGATACATGTTTACAATGTTGAATATGAGTTTTTTGTTCAGCTATTACTTGTTGAACTTTAATACCACTGCAGTGCAGGCGTGCAACCCTAAATAAAGAAAAACTTCAGCTAATATGATTCTGTCATCTCTCTACACAGGAAAAGGTAGTGTTTGTGCATACTGTAAAAGAGAAACCTCTGTTAAATAGCATTTCTGATTTACTGCAGACTTTTGCCTCAAAAACATTTCCCAATTCATTTTCTATCCAGATTTCACCAAAATAACAAGATAATGGTATATATTAGAGACTGAGCCCCTCAACACTGATGCAACAAAGCACATGTAACCACATAAAATGCAATAATACAGCTGAACATTTCACAAATGTTGTTTGTTAGGCAACGTATCTAGTTCTAAAAAAAGACTTAAGTCAATTCTTGTTTTTTTGCTTAAATTGAATTACATGATTTCTTTTGACCTATTGTGTTACAGATGTTTCAGTCTCCTGCGAGTTTAAGCAAAACTGCATCTTACCGTGCACATTTAAACCTGGTCCTGAACTAGTCATCCACTGGATTCAGACAACAGGAAACATTCAGGTCCACTCTTTCTACCACAACCAAGACCAGCTCGGATACCAGAACCAGCGTTTCCAAGGCAGGACATCAATCTTTAAAGACCAAGTCTCCAGTGGAAATGTTTCACTTCAACTGACAGGAGTGGAATTTCAAGATGAGGGGAGATACAAGTGTTACACCAGTGTCACCAGTGGAAACCAGGAGTCATTTATCAGTGTGATTGTAGATGGTATGAGAAATACAGAAAACACACACTTCTACACTGTAAATAATACTTAATAATTATAAACGTGATTAATAAAATACAACTTTTTATAGTTATTTCAGAAATCTAAAATACATTCAACTTTTAGCAATCTCTATAGGCAGGGATAGCTCAGTAGGTATAGTGGTGGCCCCATGATCGGAAGGTCGGGGGTTCGAATCCACTGAACGGCTACCCTGAGGTACCCCTGAGCAAGGTACCGTCCCTACACACTGCTCCCCAGGCGCCCAATGGCTGCCCACTGCTTCACTGACTGAATGGGTTAAATGCAGAGAAGAATTTCCCCACGGGGATCAATAAAGTATAAAGTATACATTATATATGATGCAATTTTAAGTGCTTAAAAGATGTTTTAATCTTGAATGAACAGAAACAAAGAGGCAGAGAAAACATTAAAAAACAACAACAAACTTGCAGAATATTCAAGTTCTGTTTTGCCATGTGAATTCAGGCCACGTCACATGTTTTCTTTATTTAGTTTTGTCTCTGTTATTGCACAGAAACATTTGGCTGACCAGATTTAACTTCCAGGGAAGAGATTGCTGATACAGCATTCATACACAGCTGCTGGGAGTAAGGTCACAAAATAGATAAGGACACCTACAATCTAAAGATACTCTGTTCCACTGCATGAGAAACTGGCTGGAACCTATAGCAAAAAACACAATATAAACAAATGTTACAAACTGACATTGGAAATGTCTGAGACATATTTTGTCCCACTATCATGTTTTAATCAATTTGTATTCAGTGGACAGCTATCCAAAGGCTGTTTTCTTGTACTTGTGTCAGTGTTGATGGTATACTTACACATAAACCACTACATTGGACACTGATGTGTCACTCCATACCCTGCCACCCACTGGCCTTTAATGTTACTATAGATGTATGACATGTTTCATTGTAATTATTGTTATTTAACCCTGTCATGCATGAATTATGACAACCTCAATCCGGATTTTTTCTTAAGTATTTCTATTCATCTTTTCATGCCTAAAGATGAATAAAAATACTTAAGAAAAAAATCCTGATGAGGCTGTCATAATTCATGTATGAAATGGTTAATATTAAATAACCATAATCACAAGTCATTCACTCAATATTGTATCCTCATACTTTCTGCATTCATTCAGGTTGTATTTGATATTTTCACCTTGAAAATAAATTCTTTTTCTTCTTTTAATTTAATTTATCTGGTATTTTTTTCGTCCCAGTTCCAGTCCAGAAAGTAAACATCAACCAGGAAGGAAATATGATCTTCTGCACATCAGAGGGAATCTACCCTGAACCTAAACTCACTTGGTCCACAGAACCTTCATCACTTTTGACTGATGTGCCAAATCCATATGTCCAGCACGATGGGCAACTTTACAACATCAACAGTTCTCTGACACGCTTAGACAGTGATACTGATTTAACCTACAGCTGCACCATCAGCACTCGCAAAAACACAAAGACATCAACTCTGTTTAAACCAAGTAAGTACTAAACAAGATCTGTAGTAAGTGTAAAACTTGGATCACATCTTTGGTGTCACTGCTGTGAAATATCTAAATGTGCATATTCTTCTATTTATTATGGCAAGAGATAATGTTCACAGTTTTCCTGTTTGTGTCAGAATCTGACATCAAAAAAATTTCTTTTCATATTCATCCCTGTTTTGATGATTTCAGCTTCTATTACTTGTCCTGAGTCTGAAATTACAATCCCATGCACCGACTCAAGTACTCTTGTAACCAGTCTCATCTGGAGATTCAACCACAGTCAGCTCATTGTGACAGAGATGAAATCCGGAGGAACTTACACAGTTTCAGATAAATGGAGGCAGTACGTGAAGGATGTTTCAAAGACTGGCACGCTCACACTACAGAACTTATCTTCAGATCAGAAAGGAATATACACGTGTGAACTGACTAATGCTGACAAGACACTCGTAAAAAACACAGTTCTTCAGATTACAGAAGGTAAGTTTGAGTTAGGACTTGGAAGAAAGTCACTGCAAGTTATTTTTCATAATTGTATATGATCTGGAAGTTCTTCTGTTTTAGTTGTTATTTAAATGTTTCCACTTGTTTATTACCAGGTCTGAGGCCAGACTGTATAAAATATTCCAGCTCCTGCTGAAAGTGGGAAAATTCATTTATAGGTGTTCCTTAAGAGCTGTATGCACATAGCTCCACTCTCTTTTACCTGAAGCACTACTCAATAAGCAATTTGTAGTTGGGTTGTTAGGTATACATTAATTGAGTGATATCGATTGCTGGCTGCCTGGTGCCATTACTTCAGTCACTGTAACAAACAACTGTGATCCTAGCAAGCAGGAGATGTGCAGTTAAAATGTTTTTTTAAATATATATATATATATATATATATATACTAATTAATTGGATATCAAGAAATCATTTTTGTGGTGCTCAATACAGAAATGTATTTCTAGATCACATTAGTCTTGAAAGAATGTCTCCTCAAAAAAAACAGCTGGGTGAATTCAGTTCTCTCTGGTCCCTACTGATCAATTACTTTACTTAGTGGGGGTGGTTGGCTGTGGCCTTCTTTCCCCATGTGCCACTACCACCAACCAGGAGAACAGACACCCCGCCTGAGGTGACTGGCTGGTGTTTCAAGGGCTGGACTGGCCACATCCCGGGGTTAGAGCTTTCCCAGAGCGAGCATCCATTTTGTTCTTGGCTTGGCCTTTGCTGGGATGGTCTCTGGAGCTGCCCTCTTCCTTCTGGTGGGGTGGGCATGTGGTTGAGATCAGATCTAACGTCTCAAGTACTCTTGGGGGCTATGGACAACCTGGGTCTCCTAGGCATTTTACACAAAAAAAAAAAATCCATAAAAGAAAAGGATTAAGAAAAATCTATGTAGAGGAGTTTATAAAAAGTTTATAGAGCTCCTGTTGGCAAAGCACAACAATACATTCAGGTCATGATTCTGCTGAACAGGACAGGTTAACAAAATGCTTTAAAATTCCAACAAAAAAAGCTTTTCATTTTGAATGTGCTGAATTTTCTGTTACAGGAAAGACAACTAATGTCATAGGCATTGCTATTGGAGTGGTTGTTGCAGTTTTGGCTTTAGCACTACTAATATACCTGGTAGTACGGCGTACAAGACGCAATCCGGTAAGAAGTACACACCTCCACTTATTTTATTCTGTGCTATTCTGCTTGTCTATATAAAATGTCCAAAACACTTTAGTCTTATCTTGTGTTGTAAAAGTTTTTCACAATTTACAAGATTTAGTGGAAACTGTAAAAGTTTAATAACTATTAATTTATCCAGGATCTAAAGATATCTAAATTACTCACTGAAGCACTCTGAGGACGTTAAAGTCATTTTTGGTGACTATAGTTTTTTTTTTTCACAGGCTGGACATGTAGAAGTTCCAACAGCAGAATCATGACAGAAGAATAGAACATCACATGACATGAAAAAGAAAACTCTCTGGGGTAATATATTCCATCTATACTAAAAACAGAAGCTGTCAACTTAGTCTGTGCAACTGTGTGAGAGTTACACAGGCAACCCTCACTTGATGTTACAATTATTAGTCACAGCCCTCAATCAGTTGTGACTATTAAGTTTGTAAAGTAACGTGCTTTCAAGAAATAATTTTAGGAGGGTATGCCTGTTTTTTTTTGTTTTGCTGTTGTTGTTTTTAAATTTTTCAAGTTTTTGATTTTTTTGTGTGTTTATGGACTGAATTCTGTTTAATTTCTTATTGCAGGCACTTTTGAGGAGCCATCTTTAATATAACTACAGTGTTACAGTTACAGAGTGCATGTAAATGATTGCTCCCAGCACCTTGGAATTTTGAAACCAGATGCCAAAAAAGGCCATAAACTAATACAAAAATTGTTCATTTAAGTCACAGACCTAATGAGCAGTAAGGTGATTTTTCTCATAAACCTATACCAATCAGACATAACATTATGACCACCTGTCTAATATTGTGTTGGTCCACCTTATGCTGCCAAACCAGCCCTGATCCGTCGTGACATGACTCCTGTAAGACCCCGTAGGGTATGCTATGGTATCTGGTATCAGGTTGTACATGATCTCGAACAATGTTTAGATAGCTGGTATGTGCCAAAATAACACTCAGAAGGAAGACATGGAACATTGTCCATAGGATCACACTGCCTCCACCAGCTTGCCTTCTTTCCATAGTGTATCCTGGTGCCAAGTGTTCCAAATGTAACCGATGTATACACACCCGGCCATCCATGTGATGTAAAAGAAAATATGATTCATCAGATCATGCCACCTTCTTCCATTGCTCTGTGATTTAATTCTGATGTTCATGTGGCCATTGTTGGCACTTTTGGCAGTAGAAAGGGGTCAACACGACTGGTGTGAGCTCCATACACACTGAACTGTGGTGCACTGTGTATTCTCACACCTTACTACCAATACCAGCATTAGATTTTCTGACAATTTGAGCAGCACCTTGTCTGTTAGATTGGAACACATGGGCCAATCTTTGCTGCCTACACAAATGAGCTTTGGCTGCTCATAACCCTGTCACTGGTTCATCACTGTTCCTTCTTTGGAGCACTTTTGATAGTTCTCGCTCTACCTCATCTCCTTGAACAAAATGGTATGGGAATATTTTTTAACATGCAGAAACACAATGACACACACAGAAACTGACAGTGACTCATGATGTGTCACAGAAGTAAGAAACTGTATTTTTAAATCTGCACACAATGTGAGCATACATTTTAAATGTTCTGTAAATAGAAATCGAAGAAATTACATTTTCTTAAATTCTTCTAGAGATTTTAAGAAAATGTAACTTTTTAAAGAAGTTGCCATGAATGAAGTGTCTGTCCTGACTTTCATGCAATTTTATTGCTGGATAACTGTGATTTAATCAAATAAGGTACTGCAGCTGAATGTATTTTTGATGAAAATGAAGGTGTTTTTGTTCTTTGCTGTCTTGAATCAGGGTTTGTACTGTTGCTGCAATATTTTCTATAAAGCCGAATGGTTAGAATTTTTACTGTATACCCTCCTTTTATTAACTGTACAGTTTACAGATGCATTACTGTCATTTGATTTGTTAAGCTTACATATTTGCTTTATATGTAAACTGAGCAGTGAACAGGTGAGGTGCTACAATGTATCACAGCAACAGTGCTTGTGTGAGTCTAGGTTTCTTTGTCCTGTTCAAATATGCAAATATGCTGGCTTATGCTGGTTAACTGGTCATTCTAAATGGACTATAGGTATGAAAGCAAGCAGGAATGATTGCCTGGCTGACAATTTTTTTTTTTTTATTTAAATACATCAAGTTGAGAGCATCTGTTGCAGATCAAAGCAAAACAGTTGCACTTTTCTGTATTGTTCGTGTATTTCTACTTCTTTGGAATCAATAAGCTGAAAAAAATGAAGGTTTCTATTATTGCACTAAAATCCTATTTATTTAAACTGCCTCCATGTGCCTCTGTTCTGAATATATTCTTTAATGATGAAGTTTTATGTTTTTGAATCCTAGAAAACTTTTACCATATGTTGTAAAAAATTTTGAAGGTTAGAGATTTATGTCCAGTAAAAATTACAAGTGTATACCCTACAGTGTAAAAACAATTTTAAAAATCACCTGAATTCACAATAAACTGCTGGCAGTTGTGGTTGTCAGATTTTAACCGTAACAATATTCAACACATAAGAAATTAAAGTTGACCGATATAGATTTTAGAATAAACAATTACTTTTGGTTAGTTGCAAAGGTATAACAGATAAGATCAACTGTAAAGCAAGACACTTTGTTAAATATTGAGAAACCTTTTTTCTTTACACATTTAATATGAAAAACTGATTTAACTGATCCAATTACTTTGATATTATACAGATAAAGCAGTGTTAAGATCTTGTTTAAAGTGTAAATGTTTGCTTGTAATGAAAAGCACCAGATTTGAAATAAACCAAACAGAGCACATCAGCAGAAACACCAGGTGGTGGTATAGTGATGATTTGCGCTTTTTTGCACCTATAAGAGCTGGACACCTTGCACTCATTGAGTTAACCAGGAACTTGTCTGTAAACCAAAGTATACCCTCAAATGTGAGGGCATCTGCCCAAACTGGGTCATGAAATATGACAATGATCCCAAGTGCAGTAAATCAACAACTGAATGACTGACAAAGAAAAGAATCATGTGGCTCAGTCAAAATCCAGACCTCTATCTGACTAAAATGTTGTGGCGGACACTGTGCATAAATGAATACAAACCTCAATTGCCTGAATCAATGAACTGTTGTAAAGAAACATGTACCACAATTTCTAAACGATAATGTGACAGATTGATAGTCATATAGAAAACTATTAAACGTGGTTTTAAAAACTATAGGGTTGTATTTATGTTAAATAAAGAATGACACAATGTAATATGTCATGTGTTTTGTTCATCTTAGGTTACAGTTGAACAGTTTAGAAAACAATTGTAAAAAACTGAATTAACTGATTGCCAGAAGAGTGTCTTGGATCTATTGTCTTGGGGTTGTCTTGGGTTTTCAGCATCACATGAGAGCCTCTGTTTTGTTTGAGTTCAGAACTGTGGGGGGAATAGTGTTTGTTAACAGTCTGAGTGGTCCTGGGGAAGAAGCTGTTTGTGAGTCTGGAGTTGTTGGACCTGATTCACCTGAGGCGCTCACCAGAGGGCAGCGGGTCAAACAGGTGATGGGCGGGGTGCAAATCATTACCTGTGATGGCCCTGGTGAGGATGTCTGGGACTATGGCGTTGAATGCTGAGCTGTAGTCCACAAAGAGCACCCTCAGGTAGCTCTTCCTGTTCTCCAGATGGCTCAGCACTCTGCGAAGGGTGATGGTGCTGGCATCGTCTCTGGATTGATTTACTCTGTAAGCAAACTGGTGGGGGTGGAGGGAGGGGGGTAGACAGCCTCAGATGTGCTGAGACACTATCCGCTCACTATCCGTCTGACTACAGACGTGAGTGCTATAGGTGTGCAGTCATTAAGGCTGTCTATACCAGTCTTTTTGGGGATGGGAATAATGGTGGCCTTCATAAAGGTGGAAATGGTAGCATGAGTCAAGGAGAGGTTGAACAGCCTGGTGAGGATCCCTGTCAGTTGGTCCATGCAGGCTTTGACCACAGAGATGCTGTGTTTAGAAAAAATGCATCTCAACTGTTCCGATACTCCTGACACATTCGGGATCACCCTTATGACCTCACAGCCCATTGTTCCTTCAGTGGTGCTAGTTTCAGTCATTGTGCAATGTACTGTTTATAAGGTTGGGGAAACCAGCAGTCAGCTGAGACTGAAGAAAAACGCATGGATGAATGACAAAAAGTTTCTCCCATTGAAAACGCTATGTCCAGATGAGCAGAATCACCAGTGTAGTTACAACTTTTTCCCATTTTCTATCCGTATAACACAAATTAGTTTGCCATTTATATCACACTCCACTGATCTCAGCTCACCTCTAAAAGACAGATTTAAAGAAAGGCCTCTTCCTCATTCATTTAGTCAGAGACTTGAAAAAATCAAAATCACTACCCATTTACCAAGATGGTTGCTTACTGGTGAAAGGTGTATGGCTTGATCAAAATGTATTATCTAGAAAATTTAGCTTTGGTGTGTTTAAGATTGTCAAAGGCCTATACTTTTGTGACAAATCATAAACAAACAATGAGTTCTTACAAAAGAGATCTCTCCCTGGTAAGGTTGGGGTGTTTGTCTTTAGGTCTACACAGTGTTTGTATTGTTCCTTATCTTATTTTCTTCTTTGTAATCTCTTGAAGCATACGACAAACTCTAGAGCAGGGCAGGTCAACTAGATAAAATAAGTGAAAGGCCACACATTGAGTAACTGGACTGACACTTGATGCTAATGGTCCTGAACTGGGTTAAAACTAGATGAATTTCGCAAATATAGCAAACTGCTTTACAACGGATATGGGATCCTTGTTTCAAAAAATAAGAGCTGATTGAAAGTGTTAACTTTTCATGCCAATAATATTTACTGATATAAAACAAACCACCTAGGTGCAAAAATAAGGTGGATGCCTGAAAACACACAGTAAGAAAATACACATATATGTTGTATGATATATATGAATGAACTGCAAAAATACTTTACTGAGTCTTCACTTTTTAAAATCAAACTTTAAAACCACTGCAGTACAGATCTGCAACTCTAAATGAAGAAAAACCGGCTAACATTTTATATTTCTAAACACATCTTAAATATGAATAAAATAACCCATTTTAATAATGCCATCTGTCATGAAAATTTGTAATTCAGCTTACTGAAAACAACTGTAACAACAACTGTACCTCTGCACAGAAAAAAAGAGTTTCTAGTAACTATTAGGCAAACCTTTTTTTGCCTAATGTCCTTGGCGTCAATGTTGGTGCAAATGGTTGTCTGACTTTCTGTGTTAGCCCTGTGATAGACTGGGGACCTGTCCAGAGTGTACCCCTACTCTTGCCTTACGATAGCTGGGTACCATGATGAGGATAGGCAGAAGAGAATGAAGAGATGGAGAGATGGACATGGAATGACCCGATACCAAAAAAAAAGCCTTCCTGGGATGGTCTATGCCTCAAGTGGAGGAATTTAAATATCTTGGGGTCTTGTTCAAGAGTGAGGGAAGAATGGAATATTGTTCCATCTGAGTGATGCAGACTCTGGTGGTAAAGAGAGAGCTGGTTGGTTGGTTTTAAAAAAAAAAAATACTTAAAACTACAACAAAATTAAAAGTTGTAATGGATTTAGAAATTAGGATTTACTTGAGCCCCTCAACATTGATGTGATAAAGTTCATGTGCCACACAACATACATATGGGTGAAAGCTTTTTCTTCCTCTTTGTCTTCTTCTCCTCGTTCTTCTATTTGTCACCAATGGGATACAAGCATTACACCATCGGAGGAAACTAAAAGTTTTTTTTTTTAAATTTGCCATAATGTGGACTTTATGGTTGTTTGCACTATAAATAATCATCTTGATATTTAGAGAAACTAAAAAGCTCAGGATACTGATTTATTTTTACAGTTATTACAGAAACATAACTTAATTCTAACTTTTAATAATCCCTAAAACCAGAACATGAACATGCATTATAGATTGGCAGGTACTCATAGCTGTCCTGTTTGTATTGACCAATCATGTTTGAACAGGCTTTAGTTGCACACAGGTAAACAATACACTATGTGGAACTCAAAAGAAGGATAATGTCAGCCAAAATACAATGAATAACAATCAACTGTCATTGTCATGGCAATTAGGCTTTTTTAAATGTATCTGCTGACATACAGAAATGTAAATCTTTAACCCAGACATCTGCTGGCTAAATGGAAATCTGTGTTTTTTAGACAGACATTCCAAACATTTCACAGTAGTTACACATCTAAAAACAAACCTGCTGGTCAAACTTGAGGTGTGCCATTCTTGGCATATTTAGAAGATGCTTTCACTTCTGAGCTCTTGTCATTCCTTTACTGGAAATCTACTCTGTGAATCTTCAGTAAACATGGCTTTACAAAAACTAATAGACAGGAAAAAAAACAGCAGAAAAATATTTTTTTTTTTTTTTTTTGTTTTTTGGGTTTTTTTTTTTTTTTTTACTGGCTTTTGTTTTTAAATGTTGTAGTGTGTTGTTCTGTCTGCTTCTGGGCAGACTTAGCTGATAAGATTAAACTTCCAGACAACAGGTGATACAGCATTCCAGCACACCTGTGGAAATGAGGTCATTGTAAAGACTGCAAAACACACAGTATGATCAAATCTTGCAAATGTCTGAGATGTTAACAGTTTTAGCCCACCATAATGTTATAATCACTTTTGTTCCCAATGTTTCATTTCAGCTGAAACAAATCACAGCAAAGATAAATATCTCAGATTCCTACAAAGTGAAAGAACAAAGGCAGACAGCTGAGCTGAAACTCAGCTGCTTTATAATATGGAAACTTGTCATGCATAATAAAATGTAATAAAAACATTTTATCATTTACCTTTAAGACCGAAAGGCTAAAGGGCAAATGCTTTATCACCACACCTTGTTTGAGATTTAAATGTACAGGGTGTGGTTAATGAGAATCCATTTTGCTTATCCTTGAAATCTATTACAGTAACTTCACATGACTCACAGTTCATAATAATCCTTACATATTTATAATGGGCCTTACTGTAATCCCTCAGTTCATCCACTGAAACTTTTGTTTTTGCTTCTCTCCCTTTAAGTCAACTTTTTTCTGATTGACTGGTCTACACAAACATAAGTTTTGGACAACAGGTAGGTAGAACTTCTGTACCATCCAGATCTTTCTGCCTGAGTACCAACAATAATAGCTATGTTACCGTTGCTTATACAGAGCCCGAGCAGGAAACAAAAAAAGCAAAAACTGTCCACTGTTATGAGCAGCCTGAAGTCCAAGCATTTGGCTTACAGGGGTTACCTGTATATTTAGTAATTTAGGAGTCAAGCATAACAGATCCACTTTGTCAACGTTGTGTCCTTATGCTAGTTTTGTTGACTGAGGTTCTCACTGATATCCATCCATCCATTTTCTTCTGCTTATTAGGAGTTGGGTCACAGTGGGAGCAGGCTAAGCAGAGGCACCCAGACCTCCCTCTTCCTGGCAACCTCCTCCAGCTTGTCTGGGGGAACACCAAGGCGTTCCCAGGCCAGCCAAGAGATATAATCTCTCCAGCGTGTCCTGGGTCTGCCTCGGGCTTTCCTCCTGGTAGGACATGCCGAACAGGAGGAGTTGGAAAAAAAGTAACAATGATATAATTTTTTTTAAGATAATAAAAGTATTCTAAAAAAAAATACTTATATTATTATTACCCTTTTTAGTTCAGATCCAGAAAGTTTACCCTGAGCAGTCAGGAGAAAGGATCATCTGCAGGTCAAAGGAGATTCGCCTTGGACCTACACTCACCTGGTCCTCAGATCCTCCATCTTCTTTGGCCAGTCACCCACCAATTGCCATGCAGCAGAACAGATTACTTTAAAGCATCTAGTTCTCTGACATGTCGGTCAGTGATACTGATTTAGAACACTTGCACTAACTATGAAACTTGATTGTGTCCTTGGTCTTGTTGCTGTGAAAAATTACAGCACAAATTAATTTATACATTATAATGCAAGTTAATATTAAGATATTTTATGTGGAATGTGGCATCAAAATATTTATTTTTCATGTTCATGTGTGCTTTTCTTTCATATTATTTTGGCTATTATCAGTGGTTCTGTGTCTAAAAGAATAATCGAACTCAGATTAATGTCAAACACTGGCAACCACTCTTTATGATACATGACGTTATATACAGCCTAATAATAATACATAAGAGAGCTGTCCACTCTTAAATGGTAAGATTTTTATTGCCATTTTCTTTTCTTTTTTTTTATTTTAAAATAGGGCATGTACATTATTATTAGTTATTTCTGCTATTACTATTAATGTATTCACTTCTATTACTACACCTATTACTACTATTATTATAACTACTGCTATTTGAACTTCTATAATGAACAAATGATATTCTGAGAGTACAGTAATTATGATTGTAAATTGGGTTGGCTTGAAAATATTATAAAAGGGAGAACATACAGAAAAGGTTGGGGAACAACTGGTTTATTGACTTGAACCAATAACATTGACAGTAAGTTCATTATTTAAGTAATTTATTAGACAAAACAAAAGCTGTTTGTTAGTTCAAGCATGGGTGTGTTGATTTTCTCAGACTAGTTAATTAAATTATATACATTATTCAGTGAAGACGTTTTTCAATAAGGAATGATAATAGATGAAAACAAAGCTGAAGACATTTTGCAAAGTCAACACGCAAAGTCCCTCACCAGTAGACCCCAGTATGTGAGGCTGCAGGACTGTGTGTCTGAGGTGGTAGTCGGTAGCACGGGGGCCCCACAAGGAACAGTACTCGCCCCCTTCCTCTCTTTACCCTGTACACTGTAGACTTCAGGTATAACACGGACACTTACCATCTCCAAAGGTTCTCAGACGACACCACCATTGTGGGTCGGGTGTCGGAAGGAAACAAACTGGAATACAGGGGGGTCATCAATGACTTTGTCAGCTGGTGTGAACAGAACCATCTTTGCATCAGTGCCAGGAAGACGAAGGAGCTGGTGATTGACTTCAGCAAGAAGCAGCCCCCTATTACACCAGTGAACATCCAGGGTTTGGACATTGAAACGGTGGAGAAGTACAAATACCTGGGTGTTCACCTCAATAACAAACTGGACTGGTCCACGAACATAAATGCACTCTACAAAAAGGGTCTAAGTCGTCTCCACCTGCTATGGTGGCTTAGATCCTTCGGGGTGAACAGGACTCTCCTAAGGACGTTTTACGACACTGTGGTGGTGTCCGCTATTTTTATGCTGTGGTCGGCTGGAGTGGTGGAATGGCAGAGAGGGACAGGGGGAAACTTAACAAACTGGTCAGGAGGGCCAGCTCTGTCCTGGACTGTCCTCTGAAGTCCATCGAGCAGGTTGGGGAGGAGAGGATGTTGTGTAAGCTAACATCCATCATGGACAACACCTCCCACCCCCTGCATGAGACTGTACGAGCACTGAGCAGCTTGTTCAGCAGTAGACTTTTACACCCACAGTGTAGGAAGAAGCGCTACTGCAGGTCATTCTTGCCAGCAGCTGTCAGACTCTATAACACAGTTTAACATGGTTATCTTA
>VUQG01044733.1:32823-46888 GCA_015106755.1 Etia nguti | reverse complement strand
GGCCCTGAAAATCTTAGAAATATGGTATCTAACCAGATTCTTACTCTGGATGGCATTACCTTGGCCTCCAGTAACACTGTGAGGAACCTTGGTGTCATTTTTGACCAGGATATTCACCTTCAATGCACATATTAAACAAATATGTAGAACTGCTTTCTTCCATTTGTGCAATCTCTCTAAAATTAGAAATATCCTGTCTCAGAGTGAAAAATGTCCTTTATCCTGTCTTCCTTCTCAGATGGCAGATGGCTGCCCCTCCCTGAGCCTGGTTCTGCTGGAGGTTTCTTCCTGTTAAAAGGGAGTTTTTCCTTCCCACTGTTGCCAAAGTGCTTGCTCATAGGTGGTCATATCATTGTTGTGTTTTTTTCTCTCTATGTATTATTGTAGGGTCTATCTTACAATATAAAGTGCCTTGAGGTGACTGTTGTTGTGATTTGGCGCTGTATAAATAAATTGAATTGAAAATGGAAAACTGAATTTGTCCCTGCGGCATTCTAAGTGTAGACTGATAAGGGCAAAAAAAAGAATTTACACAATTATATGATGAGCTTCCCATGACAAAATGTGACAAAATATGGGAGAAAAAACACTTTCTGAGTGTACTGTGTGACTTATCTAAAAAAAAAAATTCTAAAAAAGTCAACTACAGTATGGCATCAGTTAGTTTAGTTATTCATCTTGTTCCTGCAAAAGACAGCTCATGGTACAAATCACTGGATTTGGTCATTATAATTAAAAATAACAGTCACCAGATGATGATTAGGAAGGGTGGATTGTTATCATGTCCTCACACATATAGACAGGTGATAAATGTGGGGATTAGGTGTCTTTGTTATGTTTTAGGGGTTTGTTGATTCTAATGTTTCACTTATAGGAAGGGTTGATAGGCTTTATCCAATACAGAGTAATTTCTGTCCTAATGGGAGTGGTCTATTCCATAATGACAGTGTACTCACAGTGTGCAAAGGATAACTGAAAGGTTTGATGAGTATGAAAATGACGCATATGAATGTAATCCTATGGCCTTTTAGTCTGCAAATTAGCCATCATCCTACTGATATATTTAATATGCAGTGCTTAACCCTCCTGTTGTGTCGCGATTAAATTTGACCGATTTAAAAGTTTTAACTCTGATAAATGTAGTTAATTTGATAAGACTGACCTAAGTTTCATTAAACATTGTGGACAAAGTCATGGAAACACACAAAATAAGTTGTATTAGTTTGCATACAATTTTGTGTGTTTCATTTGACATTTGTCCACACTACACTCTGTTCAGGGAGGTTGCTGTGGTCGGCTCTTATATCCACTAGCCACCGAGCATTGCTGTTATGTTTTGCTTCCTTCTCCCATATGCTCTTCTAGTATTGCTCAGTCTGGTCGAGTCTGCAGTGGTGTTCTCATATTGTTCCCCTGCCACTCAGAGTACACCTTCAATGGTTCTGTGGAGAATAGCCGGTTTATTCTCCTGCCTTCTATTTGACCGCATGTTGTCTGTTCACAGCAAAATCTTCCAAATGCAAGCACCACACCTCCAACCAACTTCAGGCCTTTTATCTGCTTAATTGTTAATGACATAAAGAAGGAACTGCTCACACCTGCCCATGAAATAACCTTTGAGTCAATTGTCCAATTACTTCTGGTCCATTTAAAACCTGGGTGGCCCATGTTAAGGAGCTGAAACTCCTAAACCCTTCAACCATTCTGAATGTGGACCCCCAAATGAAAGTTGAAAGTCTACACATTATGTCCATGTCTATTATATAACTACATTTGGAATATGTTTCAGTAAACAAAAACAAAAAACCCACTTTTGTCAATATGCATCTATATATGGACGTAAATGTAGATTCGCATTATGGTATAGGTTTTAAATTCTCTCTCTCTTTTTTTTTTATATCCAGTTTAGTTTTATTTAGTGCAGTGTGGACTTCCTCTTTAAAGTGTAGTTTTAGTTTTGATTTTCTTTCAGTGTTCACTTTTCTCTTTTTTTAATTATCATAGTTATTGTAATTTCATAATAATAATAATAATAATAATAATAATACATTTTATTTATAGGGGTCTTTAAGACCCTCAAGGTCACTTTACAATAGCACAGAACAGTAGCAACAATAATTCATTATAATATATTGAAAACATAGTAAATTTTGAGTTTTGTCTTTCAGTTTATTTTTTATTTTAGTTAAGTCTAATAACCTATATTGTTAATAACTGTTTTGGCAGGGCTTTGCTGGAGTCTCATGGATTATAAAGCTGTGAAAATGAAAACTGCTAAATGTCTCAAAATGCCCTGAAAAGCCCGTTCTCATGTATGAGCATACTATAAAGCTGAGTGAATTTGTTGGAGGGTTAAGGGTCAAAGTGCAGTACTAGACACTGAGATGTGGAATGCGTACAAAACCGTCTGAATGAATCACTATAGTAATTTAAATCACCTTTCTTCTCCAAGTTATCAGCTTTTCTTAAGTACTATCAGTAATGATTCTAAAAAAATAAAATAAAATTGAATAAGAAGCACACTGAATCTTTTTTGTATGATTTATTGATTAATTTGCTTCTGTAGGAAGAAGTGTAGTGGCATGGTACCAAAGAGAGGGAAGAACTGAGGGGATCGAACTACCAGAAGGCAACATTGCAGACATTGAGGACAAGTACCTGGGAATCCCACAGGCAAATGGGAACCACGAAGAGGCCGCTAGGAAAGCTGCAACCACCAAGTACCTGAAGAGGGACAGGCAAGTACTGAGGAGTCAGCTGAATGGTAAGAACAAGATCTGGGCTATCAACACCTACGCCCTGCCTGTGACCAGGTACCCTGCTGGGATAATAAACTGGTCAAAGGAGGAGATAGAAGCCACTGACATCAAGACAAGGAAGCTCATGGAGGGTTTCACCCAAAGTCCAGCACCCTGAGGCTGTATGCTAAGTGGAAGGAAGGAGGCCGGGGACTAGTTAGTGTCAGCACCACTGTCCAGGATGAGACAACGAACATCCTCGAGTACATCAGGAAGATGGCCACGACCGGCAGCGTGCTCAGTGAATACCACAAACAGCAGAAACCCAAGAAAGAGGAGCAAGAGGAGGAACTATCATGGAAGGAAAGGCCCCTGCATGGTATGTACCACTGGAAGATAGAGGAGGTGGCTGACATACAGAAATCCTACCAGTGGCTGGACAAAGCTGGACCGAAAGACAGCACTTATCACTAATCATGGCAGCACAGGAACAAGCTCTGAGCACAAGACCCATAGAGGCTGGGGTCTATCAGACCAGGCAAGACCCCAGGTGCAAGCTGTGTAAAGTCGCCCCTGAGACAATCCAGCACATAACAGCAGAGTGCAAGATGCTAACAGGTACGGCATACATAGAATGCCATAACCAAGTGGCCGGCATAGTATACAGAAACATCTGTGCCGAGTATGGCCTGGGAGTCTCGAGGTTAAAATGGGAGACGCCCCCAAGGGTGGTGGAGAGTGACCGAGCTAAGATCCTGTGGGACTTCCAAATAGAGATGGACAAAATGGTGGTGGCTATCCAACCGGACATAGTAGTGGTGGACAAGCAGAGGAACATGACTGTAGTGATAGATGTAGTGATACCGAATGACAGCAACATCAGGAAGAAGGAACACGAGAAGCTGGAGAAGTACCAAGGGCTCAGAGAAGAGTTTGAGAAGATGTGGAGGGTGAAGGTAACAGAGTTCCCAGTGGTAATTGGAGCACTAGCTGCAGTGACTCCCAAGCTAGGCGAGTGGCTCCAGCAGATCCCAGGACCAACATCGGAGATCTCTGTCCAGAACAGTGCAGTCCTAGGAACTGCTAAGATACTGCGCAGGACTCTCAAGCTCCCAGGCCTCTGGTAGAGGACCCGAGCATGAAGGATAAAGACCGCCAGCAGGGGCGAGAGGGGAATTTTTTATACATATACATCCATATGTGTGTGTGTGTGACTATTAATAACATTTGTAAATGTTGATCCTGAACCAACATTATTATGACGATGCAGGAACAACACCAACACGGGAATATCAAATACAGCCCTTGTGTTATCAGAGCAATTTCCGCTTTTGTGTGATTGTGTGTTTTGAATCTTCACACCCAAACTGTGTCATGGATTTACTTCTTCATCTTCTTTCTGCTGTTTTACTTGTGTAAGCCTAGTGTGCGAGCGCATTTGTGACATTGTGACTTCAACACTGGAGCTATATTCACTGAAACCTGTACTGTTTCCAACAAAGTAGTTTGGAAAATATAGAATTACAAGACAAGGTTACTTTTAGTATAGTTCATGCAACTAATGATTCATTAAAATCTGAAAAAGGTCTGTAGGTGAGTTATTGTGCACATGCCACAAGGACAAGCAGTGTATACTCTTTCACCTGCACTAAAATGCAAAGCATCAACCTTCACATTTTTACCCCACTCCACTGTTTGAGCCAAAACAAAACATGCTAAAGTCAAAATTAGTCATCTCTGGTCAAAATGTGTTACAAAGGAGAAGCACGGGGAAGAGAAGAGTTCAAAATATCTCACTAGTGCTGAATTCTTGGAAAACTATCAGGAAGTAAACTGTGGTGATTAAGAGAAAAAGGAAATGATGAAATGAGGAATTGATTCATGAGAAAATAGAGCGTAATTTCATTTGAGCTATCCAATCAGTCATGCACTGCCACCTTTTCAGAAACTACAGAAACAAAAAAATTTTCAGCAGTGGAAAGGAGATAAAAGCAAGAAATGTTCACATCAGAGAAGCTGTAGCTACAGAACAGGCTTTTATTTTCTGAAAACAAAAACATGTTTCTCAGGTCACTTTGAAATTGGAAACACAGAATCACTTCTCTTGCTTATATGGACTGTACCTAATCTGCAGATCTAACCATTAATCATCTACTTATTAATCATACATATACATGTCTGTGTCTGTAACTGTGTTACACATGTTGTGGAAATATAAATCTGTCTACGCTGTCACTGTGCAGACTCACCTTCCTTTTGCTGACTAAAATTTCTTCTTTGTAACTAAAAATAAGTCCCCACAACATAAACTGTTATATTTTATAATAAGGTTAGTGTAATGTTGGTCAGTGTATATCTCCAGAAATCAGTTAAATTCGATATAATGTCACCATGTTTGCAAGTTAGTCTGCTGGTGATGAATCCCAGGCTCCCTTCTCAGGAAATTCTGACTAATTTGGGTGAAAAAATGACAACAGTGACGTTATGAAAAGCTGTGATTACAGTCAAAGTTACTTAAGTCATACACACTGACTCTAGACCAACTGATTTGATGTGACTGAAACCTGACCTTGGATGACACACTAACATTATTTAAATGACAATTTTTTTTCAGTGTTGTAACGTTTGTTACAAGAAAAGATTTCCATACCTCGAAGCTATTAAAAAGTGAGGCCAGGATAATAAAATAAAATCTAAAAAAATTAATTATTGTATTTCTTAGATTTTCTTTTCTTTTGATTTATTATGCTACAGGGTCTGTGTTCAAAGTATCCAAAATCATGCACAGCTGCAGGATCACTGTTTTCAGACTTTGTTTAGATATGAAGCTTCCACTTTCCTGAATTCAAATTTAATTCTGTCATCATCACTCTGATTCCATTATCTTCCTGCCCACTTTCAGCAAGCCAATCCGTCTCTCTTTCTTATTATTTATTCATTTATTCATTTATTTATTTATTATGTGAACTTAGTACTAGTCTGTCATTTTGCCCATTTTCAGGCTCTACAAAGAGTGCCTGTAAATGGGTCCAATCCAGAGGATGGTTTTGAAAAATGTGAAATCTGAAAAGGATTTACCGTGCAGGATTTTGAAGGCCAATATAGACCATTTACTCACTTAAAGACTGAAATGAAAAGTGTCATTAGATAAATATTGTGTAGACATATAGATAATGTATAAATATCTTATTCAGTGATTATTCTCATATAGACATAGCGAGAAAAACTGAGATTGGTGGGTGAGCTTAATTAACTCATCAGCAGAGTAAGCGGCACACTGTGCTATAAACTCATTAAAATATCTCAATAATACTTCCCTCTCTGCTTTCAATGAGAAAATAAAACAGGAGTTATCAGTTGTGACTCAGTCTGTTCTCTAGTTTTTTTCCACTTTCCACAGAAAAGGTTATGTGCTGCATTAAGTGATTACATCCTCACTCACACATCATGCCAGTGTTACAAGATACAGCATCCACAGCAGTATGAGGTTAAGGAATGTTTCTTCATGGTTCAGAGGTTGCTCAGCAGAGGATGGTTTAAAGATCTGTGTGAAATGGAAGGTTATGATTGGTCAAAATTAGTCAGTGAAAATCTGATAAATGTTAACTTTCTATAAAGAATGAAAACACATTCAGTCTTTTCATTTATTTTAAAATTATTAAAAAACTAAAGCTAACTATGCCAGCTTCTAGCTTTGATTGAGAGTGTGTAGGAGACTGACTAAGGCCCAAAACAGCTGGAAACCTGTTTGGTTATTACATTAAACACAGTAGTCTTTACTCTGTATGTTTTACTTTATAAATTGAGCTACTGTGAGCAAGATGAATGTTAACACAGGTATAATTTTGTTGAAGCACACTGTTTATTATGATCACAGACTGCTGTCTTTAACAATATTTTTCTTGCCTTGTTTGTGCGGGGATTTCTCCAAAAGATGTGCTGATCACCATTACTGACAGTCTGGTATAATAAGTAGTTTTGGTTGGAATTGTGCAGGGCTTGTCTGCGTCATTGTTTCACAGAACAGCGTTAACAAGATGTGGCGATAGTCAAATTGGCCAGCAGATGTCACTGTAGAGATTGTTTCAGATTGTTTCGAAGCCTCGATACAATTTATGCACAAACGGTTCAAACGGGTCGTCTCGCTTTGCTCATTACTATTTTCATCAGTTCTCAGCTAAGTAAGAAATAGACAAAGCAATAAATGTAAGAAATTGAGGTATTTGGACCATTAAATAACAGTACAATTATTGGGAGTTTTCACAATTTACCATATTAAAGTTTTTGACTTTGTTCTTTTGACCCACAGTTGAAATACATTTTCTTTTAATAAACAGATTTTTGTTTTTGAAGATGAGCTAATGAGCTGCCACTGCTTGTTCTGTCTTTTTATTACATGTGGTCTAATAAATTTGCCAACATTGTACATATTGTAATGAAGCATACTGCATCAGATATAGTTGTGTATTTCTTTTACCATCTATTTCTTTTTCTTTTTTGTAGGTCTGGTGGCTTTTTTTCGTGGGGGGTGGGGGGGAGACTTTAACAGTTGTTTGCACTACTCAAAAATAGACATTTATCTCCATCTGCTGGTAGGACTGAGCAAATGTACTGTACAGAAATGTATAGCCACTTTTAGCACATTTGACCATATAGCAGCACAGAATTAAATCACAGCAAAAGTCAATATTCAAAAATGTGTTTTAATCATCACAAGTCAATAATGATATACAAAAATAGCTGCTGCACAACAAAGTTTCTGTATTGGGAACCAACTTAAAGATATTCTGAGATAAATCTCCAGCTATTTTTTTGAGAAAATACTGAATAAAACTCATGTAAACACCAGCAAAATACTGTGAGATGAATCCAGTGGGGTTTCAGGATGGCAGGAGGGGAACACTTGTTACATTTCACAGGCAACACTTTCTATCTGGCCTTTTCCTTAATTTCCTGAACTGCTCTCCTCCGTTTCAGGTTGGTGTAGAGCAATGCAAAGTTGACAATATACGTGGAGACACAGACCATGCAGAAGTCTCCCAGAATAAATGCGAGAATAGATGCAAGATAGAGCGAAACGGCCGCAGAAACCCAGGAGGAGAAGACCAAAAAAGCTGCTGCTTTTTTAGACACAGACAGTCCTGTAAAGAAAAAAGTCAAATAGAGAATATATCAGGACCTCAATCAAACATAGTACAGTATTGGAAAATTTCACAAAGTCTCGCATCCAGAGTAGAGTAAATGCATTACTCCATATACATATTATGCAATCCTCAAATACCTGAAATACTTGTGCTTGCCATGGATCACAAACACATTGGATTGTAAATGATATTCTGAATAAAAAGCTCTCAACACTACACTGTAATTTACAGAAGACAATCAGACTAACCAAGGCCCATCTGCAGAGTGTAAAATATGATGCCAAGAACACTGTTGGGCTGGTTTAGAGGACTATCTTTGGCCACAAAGTACTGGACCAAACCAAAACCACGTCCCCATCTGCCAGAAAGAAAGAAGTAACAGTCAGAGCAGCAATTTCTTCAAAATAAAATGAACAATGTTTTCTTTACTTTTCTTATTCCTATGAAAGATAATCACCCTTACAAAGATATGCAATGTGATATGACTGTTTAAATGTACACAAGAAGTATCTATGGCCAAAATGATTACTTTAAATAACTTAATTACATGTAAATGTTCCATGTAATTTTTTTTACATAAGTGCAATGTTAAACGTTAAATTTAATTAAATCTAAGCAAATGAAATTTACTTGAATGGTATACATAGTTTATAATCAGCATATTTTCCTTAATGATTATTTATTTTAATAAATAAACCTTTGGTTTTATACATTACAGCTGCATTTTACTCAAAATTATTGCTTCATGTTTATGAGAGCAAAGAATCATTTCTTGAGTGTAGAACATTAAGCGTGTAATAAAGATTGATGCTCTTAAAAATGACAAGAAATGTCAAAATAAAGGGCAGGGATAGCTCAGTAGGTAAAGTGTTGGCCCCGTGATCGGAAGGTCAGGGGTTCGAATCCACTGAACGACTACCCTGAGGTACCCCTGAGCAAGGTACCGCCCCCACACACTGCTCCCCGGGCGCTGCACTGGTGGCTGCCCACTGCTTCACTGAGTGAATGGGTTAAATGCAGAGAGGAATTTCCCCACGGGGATCAATAAAGTATACATTATTATTATTAAAAGTATATACCTTGTATTCCCACAATGTGAAACAGGAAGGTACTTGATGTAAAGTATTTTCAGATAAATCAAGAACACGTGGCAATTCAGTGGGGGTTAGAAAGGCCAGAAAAAAATATGCTAGTATCAGCTGGAAGAAAAAGTTAGGATCAGATATGGATCAGTGGTCACCTGAAAACAGATCGAGGTAAGCTGATTCTGCACAAAAAGCGCAGGTATGAGGTAAAACAAAAGGCAGGAGTCAAATCATACCTTGAGGTAAAAACTTTGGAGCAGCTTACAGACTCCCCCAGGTCGCACAGCGCTCTGTAATCTGGGTTTCTCTCCCGGGATACCTCGACGTGAAGGGCATAAACAGACAAAAACAAACCGAAAAGGCACAAAAACATGCGCACCTTTCGCTCCCATTTGGGGAACCCCTGAATGGCACCCATGTGGACACTACTAGATGAATTTTTTGCACTAATGTGTTGAAACTGCGCGGTCCAGTCTGGTTTCCTTTCAAACGTCACCGTCCTCCTAGTCAAGACGACGTGTTCGTGCTCAGACTGTCGCTTTTGATTGGTCTGTGCGAGTTTTGCGACTGCGTTTCATTGGACAGTGGGGTCCAGATGTTGGCAGATGGGTGTTTACACTGTATTTTTCTATGGACTTCAGTCTGTTTGGGCCTTGGGGAATGTTAATAACCGCCCTCGCTGTTTATCCCACGCCACTGGAACATTCCACTGCTAAACTACTATACCTGGAAGAGTTTGTTTGTTTGTTTGTTTTTTACTTAACTAAAGGAGTCTGAAATTTTTTTAACATATCCACTCGGAAATGCGGCATTAAAATTGAGCTCAACTAGAGGTAACAACTGCTTAATCCTTTAAATAAAGTAACACAAAGTTCTAAGTAAGTTATGGATTATACTATCAGAATAGTTTGGGAGATTTTAATAATATAATTTTCTATGACTAGTTATTAGTATATTCTCCAGCTTTACCGTTTGTCATCTGTCCAATGAAATAATCGCAGGCTTCGGGCTTAGTTGGATATATTATACATAAAGTTAATGTAAAGCACCAGCTGGAGCAGGTATCTTTCCCCAAATCTGGCTCCTCTTAAAGCAATTGAACTGTGGGGAAAACAGAAAGAACAGAAAAAGAAAAAAAACACAAAGATAAATAAATAAATTGAAAAAGCGGAGACTGTCCAGTAATTTGCCGCCTCCCAACGCGTCCTGTGTTCCCATTGGACGATCTACTTGACGTCAGCGCATGTGGTTGGCCCTCAACATGGCACTCAAACCGTACGCGGAACTGTACGAGGAAGCGGCAGACAAAAACAAAAGATGGTCGTGCTACTACGGGGTTAAAACATCAATGCAGGTGTTGTGGGTGACTCACAAGGTGAGCGCACATTCCTTTAATAGAAAGCACGTGTCAGTGTTTCTCCGTTTTGTTATATAAGCGACAAAAATGCGGTTTAACGGATTCCGTGTCTAGAGTGCTCTAGCTTCAGGTAACGTTATTAGCCTACGCCCCTGAGACCAGTGGTGATCACGGTTACGTCGTTATTGTGCGGTTAGTGTATAACTATGTAGTACACAAATTAGTGTGTTCTTATAGACAGCCTCTTCTGGGTTTGGCCTTTAACTACTCACATGAAGACTCCAGCTTTATTGCGGAGACGTCAGTAAAGAGCTACAGGTTTGGTTTTGGCCACTTTCACTGCCAGGCCTAACGGGTGTGGAGTTACTGATCACACCTAGTTTGAGCCCTACCAGGTCACTCTCACACAGTTTATCATTTAAAAGTGTGTTTTCATTAACAGAAGCAGCAATTTCTTTTTATTTAAGATTTTCTCCTAAATCTCAATAAGATTTTCTCCTAAATCTCAATTGAGCAAAACTTTCGCATGTGGTGGTTCAGTCTCTATTGTTCTTCATTATTGTTCCACATTAACGGAGGCACTCCTGGGATGGCTTCCATGCGCCCAAGTTTTCAAAGAAAATGCTTTTATATGGTCTTAATTTTAGCTTTCAGTAAAATTGATTTTAACAGTGACAGAAATGCTGCCGCTGGATGGCACTGGTCTTATGGAGTACACAGTGTTGCTGCTACAGACTCCAGCATAACACATGTGTGTCAAACATAAGGCCCGGGGGCTAGAACCGGCCTAACAGAGACTTCAATCTAAAACAGTGGTTCTTAACCTTGTTGGAGGTACCGAACCCCACCAGTTTCATATGCGCATTCACTGAACCCCTCTTTAGTGAAAAGTAAAATATGATATTTTTCAAATTCAAGACATAGATATGTTTTTTACTGGTGCACAAAATGAGCCGTGCATGTCACGGCGGAGGCTCTGCTGAACCCCTGAGACTGACTCACCGAACCCCTAGGGTTCGATCAAACACGGGTTAAGAACCACTGATCTAAAATGTTAAGGAGAGGATAAATTTTGTATGTTTACATTTATTTTAATAAATGTTACAGCTTTTTCTTGTTGACTCTCCCATGACCACTCATACTACCCCCAAAATAACTAAGTAATAAATAATTAATAAAATTACATAAAAGTTTGTTTTTTCAATATCAGCTATAGAAAGCTCTGTTTTTAGCTCTGTTTTTACAGTACAAGACCTACAGTACTTGGTAGTTCAATTAAAGGCTTCAGTTAGTTAAGAGTGAGAAAAAAATACAATATTTGAAATTAAAATAAAACAGACAAAACACTACATGTTCTGTGGGTGCTTTCTTGTTTGTTTGTTTGTTATTTTGTACCACTTGAAGACTAAAGTGGCACTACAGTGCCAGTAGTGGCCCACAGCTCATCTAAGTTTGAGACCCCTGGTTTAGACAATGAGCTACCAAAACCTTTTTTTTTCTGTAATTTTAAACGTTTATTTCTTACCATTTTAACAAAGAGAGTCATGTTGACATATTTCTTTCATTTACTACAGAAGCTTTCTTTGACATGTAGACAAACTAATAAATACTGTTGAAATTCCATGTCTTTTTCTTACAGTAAGATGTGTAGGTAAACCTCTTTCACTGGTCAGGCCCACTTAAGATCAAAATGGGCTGTATGTGCTCCAGTATGTAGAATGACCTTGACATCCCCGAGCTAATAGCAGGTTTTTGACGCATTCATAAAATACAACTCCTGTGTAAATAATATAAGAAAAATATATTACAAATTTGGAACATGTGATCCAGTAGATAGATAGATAGATAGATAGATAGATAGATAGATAGATAGATAGATAGATAGATAGATAGATAGATAGATAGATAGATAGATAGATAGATAGATAGATAGATAGATAGATATTTTACTGATCCCACAATTGTGTTAAAGCGGCCGGATAAAGAATACAAATAGTACAGTCAACAATAGAAAAAAACAAAGTTAAAGTGCCACCAGCACATATTGAGGGTCTCAAAAAAATTTAAAGTGATAAAAAGAAAAGTTAAAATGAAGCTAGTTAAACAGTAAATGTAAGATTGACATTGTGTAAGAGACTAGTGCAGATTGCATTAACAAATAATATGTAGTTGATGTCATTACTCACTAACATTACACATTATAAGACTTGAAATCCCAGAAATCCCTGTCTAGCAACTGCAACTTCATCATAAGTTTGAACTTAATACATCCACACATGACCTAGACCAGGTGTACTCAAAAAGAGTAGTAGAGCTGTGCAGCGTCCCTTTAGGTTTGACTGACTTGCACTGAAGCTCATATGGGTTGGTATGTGTGTGTGTATGAAGCTAATGTGTGGCTCTTGACTCAGGTCAGAGGATCAAAAGCCTTCTATTTTGCCTCTTTGTTTCATTGTAGCGGCCAAAATAATTGTTGATGTTTGCAGGGAAACAGTTCATTACAAAATATATATATCTATATATCTATATCTATCTATATATATATATGCACCAAAATTATTCATTTTTCAATCACATGCAGCAAAGAAGAGCAGTAAATAAATCATATTTGAGAAAATGAAACAAGCAGTTGTTTTCTATTTTTTATTGTAACAGGACTCGGTCAGTTATTTGATTATCCTGGTTGTGAAATTTTGTATGTATGTTTGCAGATTTTGCATGCTGTAATACACTATATTGGACAGTAGTATTAGTGTCCTTACCACTAATACTACCACCAACACCTGGTTGTGTTAACCCTGTGGAGTTGACGGAGGTACCTGTGCCTACAAATCACATGGCTGATTTAAGATGATGTAGCAGCAAGACAAAGCTTTGCTGAATCTCTGTTTCAACTTGTGTCAAAAGTGCAGACTTCAGACTTTATACCAGCTTTTAATCTTAATCAGTGCAGTTCTGTCCTACACCACAAAAAGCCAACAAAATAGCCCATGCTTATGTTGTCTATGTTGTGGGCACATCTTACTATAAAAAAAACAAAACACAGAAGCTTTTTAGATATATTATGATATGATACTTTTAAACTATGTAAAATAATAGATACAAAAGAAAAATGTTCTGAATCACATTTGGTGTTAAATTGGAGATCATCTTAGTGGGACTCTGGTATTTATTTTTTATTTATTTTAGACATTGTAAAGCACTGTTGGCTACCAATGATTGGTGCTGTAACATTAGCAAATAAAGTGTGTGTGTGTGTGGGGGGGGTTATAGAAGGTTTACATGGCCTGAATTCAAAATACACACATATTAGAAATGCTGATTTAATTCTAGCTGTTTTAAAAAGCTGTAGTCTAATATAATCCCAAGCGGCGCAGTTAAGAACCTTTGCATTACCACTGAATTCCTCCAACTTTGCTGTTTTTTGATTCGTTACAGAAAAATGTCACTTAAGGAGGGCGGAGAGAGTAAAAATGGTCAACCTGTGGCGTCCCCTGAAAGAATGGCCACAGACAAAAGCAGAGAAAACCAGAATCGACAGGGAATCGAGGTACCGGGCAGCAACGCAGACACCAGCACGGCAGCTAAAAACTTGGCTTTGCTTAAAGCACACTCTCTAGATGTGAAGTTTGATGTCGGGGAGGAGTACGACATCATAGAAACCATTGGCACCGGGGCCTATGGTGTTGTTTCCTCTGCCAGGAGGAGGGACAATGGTAGGGCTGATTTAGTTTTAAATAT
>VUQG01044733.1:0-20644 GCA_015106755.1 Etia nguti | reverse complement strand
ACACTGACACGCTCACACACACACACACACACACACACACACACACACACACACACACACACACATTACTGCAGTCAGCACGTAGGGATCACATAGGTTAAGCCACATTCCAACAACTGGAACACAATAAGATGCAACAATAATTTCAGAATACAGGAAAAAACAAAAGGTTAACAGGCTAAAAAAAAAAAAGAAAAGACGAGGGTGGGGTGAAATGTGTGTGTGTATTGTGTTAATGCTATATTTTTGGGTCCAGTTTTAAATAAGCTGAGCAGTTTTTGTTACTCAACAGTCTTTCACTTATCCCCTGATTTCTGTGTTCACTATTAGTATTTTTTTATTAGTACATTTTTAGGAAGTTTTTGGGGGTTTTTTTTGCACAAGCTCTACAGTTTGGTTCCCCTTGTTCTCCTACTACAGTAAAATGACTTCCTCTAAAAATGAAACATGAAACATGTGATAAACATACTTGTTCTGCATAAGATTGCCCGAAAGCTTAATCATGCACTGATTTAACTTCTTAACAGCACATAAAGTAGCTTAAACCACCAAAAGTCCCATTTGAATCAACTGTAACATTAAAAAACTTTTTTTTTAAAAACATTGTAATCACACAATATGCATTATGTATGTGTAGTTGTGAAATTTATCCATTCTGTATTACAGAAACTAATATCCATGCTTAAAGTATGTCTTTCTGTTTTTCCTGTCAGGGTGGGGGTTTCTTTTAAGAAGTATTCGATATTTTTTTTCTTAATTAAAGTGTCTACAGGCTTCTTCCACCACCGTTCTTCCTTGTTTTTTTACCTTTGAACTTGTCAAGTCTTTTTCTTTTCTCCGAGGCACGTCTTGGAGGAAAGTAACAGAGAAAGAGGGAGGTGCAGGGAGGGGGGGCTTGGATGAAGCAATGGGGGCAGCGGCGAAAGAATAGCAGAGTATGAAAGAGAGAGGGAGCGACAGAGAGAAAGGGAGCGCAAAGTCTTGTCAACCGGAAATAAAACAAGCTGGCACCCTCCCCATCCCCAAGCCCCTACACCCACCCCAAAGTCACATACTTCTTCTTCACTCTCTCCATCTCTCTCCTCTGCCTCTCTGCTCCCATCTTTCATCGCTCTCTTCTCCTTTCTTCCGTTGCAAAGAGATATATTTAAACCCTGGTTCTTCTCTGTTCTCGGGCTTCGACTCTACCGTGTACCGTCATACCTGCGTCATTACTTACACCTAACATCAGACCTTGTGTGTCTATCGCCAAGGGTTTCAGTATAGTGCTCCTTTAACCCACTGTGGGGCCACACACTGCCTTTGTTCATTGTCCCATAGCTGTAAGCTCTGCGTGTTATAGCAGAGGAACAATACCTCTGTGGTCAGGGAACAATACCAAGCTGGAATTCAAACCACCTGGCCACCTGCAGCATCTAAACAGGCCTGAAACACCAGTGTAAAGATTTAAAAACTCTGTCTGTGCGATATCAAATAGCTGCTTTAGAAAACTGACTATAGAGCTGGGCTCAGTTCATTATTTAGATCACATCCAGGTAAAACAAACCAGAAATTATTTGATACCTGAGTCATCATTTGAGATGAGAAATGAGAACATTTATACCTGATACATGAAGGCATCCTGAATTTTGAAATCTATGTCTTCTGAAATTATAACCAAAAATGAAAACTAAAAAAAGTTATGTTAATATGTTTCCTAATTATTTTCTTTGTTTGCAAATCCTGCAAATAATAAGGCAGGCGAGTCGCTGCTATAGGCCAAAGTAAAAAGTAATTAACTGAATAAATTTGTGAATGATTTTGTCAAATAGCATTTTAACTTGCTCTATAGCATGGCATGTTTATGTTCTAAAAATACTTTATCTTAAAACTATGACATTTTTGTCTAAAAAAGAAAATTTCATAGTTTTTTATAAAATGATGAAATGACAAATGAATATACAGATCATTTAAAACAGACTATCCATTGTTTTCATTTAGATTTCCAGAAAAACAGATATATAATTATTCCAAAGGTTTAAATATCAGTGAATAAATAAATAAATAATAATTAGCTCAATAATAATAGCTAAAATAGCTTATTAGTAGATTGCAAATGAACTTTTTTCCTTCCCTTTCCTGGTCATAAAGAATATTTTTGTATCTAATGAGATTTGTAGTAAATTTATTGCTCATCCTTCTTCAATCCAGCTTCTTAGACAAGCTGGAAGGAAAAAAAATGTAATTTTAACCTTAATATTACACAGTATAGACAGAAACATCTTGCTTACTTACTTGTTATATTTATGTTTTTTTTTTAAATTAGGTAACATGGTTGACATATTTTCAGTAGTTCCAATTGAGGACTCTGTATTAAAGTATGTAATATTAAGCCTAATGGCCCTAATATCTGTACCTAATAATACTGTCCCTAAATATTTTCATTACATACATTTATTCACATCCTTTTCACGATGAAGCGACAATTAAACAATTTAGTTTCACAGATACCAAAGCAAAATGTACCAGTGTGTCTTATTTCCTAACAATCATCATGATTCCTAATCATCTTGTAGTCATCGAATCTTCTCATGCCTACAACACTCAGCAGGTGCATATAGATACGTCAAAGCTTTCTCAAAGTTTTATCAATCACATCATTTAAACATCTAAACAAGAATCCGTACAAATTAGGCCAAATTAGACTAGTTAGAACAGCGAGTTTAATTATGTCACGTGTCTGATTGCTAGACACTTGACAGCAGGTTGTACTTAATATTTATGTGTAGTTTATGGCTAAAATTGAATTCCATCATCTATTCATCAGCCACTATCGTTCCATTATCTGTGCTTTATGCTCTAGTCTCTCGGCCTCCCCTCCTCCTCTTGCTGGCATTAAGTTCAAACTTGACACTGATGTTGACTCACTTTGTCACCCCTCGGTGGCTCTCTCTCCCTCTCTCTCTTTTCCTCTCTCTCTCCTTCTCTCTCTCTCTCTCTCTCCCCATCGCTCGGAGGACAAGAGTGCCCGCAGACGCATTTCTCTCCAGAGCCCCCCCTTTCCCTCTTTCACTCGCTCTCACCCTGTCTAACTCTCTCCATCTCTCTCCTACTCTCCTCTTTCCACACACACACGCACATCTACACACACACGGTATTGTCAACAAAGCTGGAGAACAAGGGACGTTGGGGGACCAGGGGAATAGAGGTCCACGGAGGAGGCGAGTAACACACACAGGACCCCCCTCATCATTTCATCTGGACGCTCGGTAAGTTTGGAGAAATTGTGCCGTGTATTTCGTTTGGTTGCTTCTTTAATTGCCAGTTTATCGTGGGCTATGGGGTCAGCATCGTCGCCACTGATATTTATTTAAAAGATTTCTTTATATTTAAATTGTCATCCCTGTGCACCCTGATCTAAATGAGTCACATTTGACCTTTGACATTTTGTTACGGCTGTAGTTTGTAAGATGTGGCTCCGTATTGACATACCTTTACCTTCCTTGTATAACTCTCCAATGAAGAAATCTTCCCATCCCAAACATAACCCAACAGGAAAAGAGAGTAGGTTTTATTTGTGTTTGTTTTGTTTTATCTCAGAGCTGGGTTAATATTTATTTAAGCTGATAACACTGATAAATGAAATACTTTTGCACTTTATCTTTCACAGTGACTGTTAACCATGAGTTTGTTTTAGATGCTTTATGGCAGATCTTGCTCGCAAAGCTGCTGTACAGTATGTGATTGCAGTTTTCTGGCTGCACAGACTTGCGAACATGTTTTGGTTTACTTGCAAAAAAAAGGAGCTGAAAGCAAGTAACACCATAAATGTACTGCCTTTCAGAGTGGTTTCTAATGTACTTCATCTCCCTCTGGTATACTAGCCTAGCAATGTATAACACACACTCGTTACGACAGCGAGCATGTAACTAACTCCATTTCTGCCTGTCATCATGAGGCTAATTCACTACAATGCCAACCATGTGTGAATTCATGCGATATGAACCCCTCCTTCTCCTTCTTCTTCTTCTTCTTCCTCTTCTACTCCTCTTTGCCCCTACCCCTAAACCTTGCCTCCCCACCCCAGCTTAGGAGGTACGATTTGGAGGATTGAAGAAGGGAGAGAGGAGCCAAGGTGACAGTAAACAGGGTCAAACACGCACGCGGGACAGGACTGTTTTATTTCTCTTCATGGTGGTTTGGACACTCGTATTATGTATGAGAAGTTAACCATGCTGAACCTACAGAGCAGCTCTAACTGGAGTGGGCCTAACAACTGGTACCATGATCCCACCGCCATCCAGACGCAACACAGCACAGGTGAGAGGACATTTTCTGTCTTCGACACAGCCCTCACAGCTCACAAGGAATATGTCTCTGATTTTAAACCACTTTCAAAGTCGTTTCGTGGCTACATCACCAGCCTTTGCGATCTTAAAATATGACACACACACCCATGTAACACACATCTCTTTTGTCACCTTCATTGCTGCCAGTGTCTGAGGGATGTCTGCTGGACACGGAGGGCAGCATGGGAGCCGAGGCAGGGGGAGGAGGAGCGGGCAGAGTAGGAGGAGGAGTCCCCGTGGAGCGGGATGAGGGCGAGGAGTCTCAGCTGAGGCTGCAGCTCAAGAGGAAGCTGCAGAGGAACAGGACCAGCTTTACGCAGGAGCAGATCGAGGCTCTGGAGAAAGGTCAGGCCATGCAAGCACGCACAGCACTCTCCTCGCAGCCAATCGCTGCTCTCCACTGGTGCGAGCCAGACAAGAGCGTGTCATGACAGAGCTCGTCTTGCTGCTTTTTTTCCCCCTGACAACACCTTTTCTATTGGATTATATTTGTTACACCTTGTTTGCAGGAGTTTCTTAAATGGCTGTGGGGAGTGGGGGATGCAAATGAGAAATCAAAAATCATCCCGTGTATATTTTGGCAGGACATCATCTTTATCAGAGCCTGCAGATGAGAATAAACATTACCAGATGCAAATTAGCCACAATCCTCACTCCACAAATATTCCCGATCTGATCCAGAATAGCCTCCAGGGACATGTAAAGCAGAGGTTTGATAATGCGTGTTTGCCGTGTTTGTATTATGCAGCAAGATCTGGCCCTCGTAGCCCCGATACCCTCTGAGAGGGATCAGAAAGCCACCCTTGACTGGATATGGCTGCAAAGGGCCCTTGAGCTAAATAAGGACGCACTGTCCACTGTGCAGCCAAGTGGAAATGTATCACTGTGGTCACTCTGTGCAAATGACATTAATGAGGTACACTGACCTCACTGCACAGACAAGGCACAATAACAATCATGTGTTGACATGGACGCCAATTATAACCAAGCCAATTATAACAATTTGCAAGACTCAATTTGCAAATGTATCATTATCTTTGCTAAATAAGTACTTATTAAGTATTTATTTATTAAGTGTGGACAGGTTTTTTTATTATTTGCAGACATTATGATCTCAACTAATTCAATATTCAAAATGAAACTTAATTATCTGCTGCTTTTTTTAGATGATCTACTGACTTTTCGGGTTTTGGTTTCTCTCTTGACATTTTACTGAAAAATGTGAACAGAAACAGTTTAGCCTATAAAGACATCTGTACAACTAGACCTGAAACTTCAGAGTTCATCAGGATGAGTCAGGCTGCCACTTACAGGGTGAGGCACATTTGCGTTTTGACTTGTGAACAACAAAAATGTCAGCAGTTTGTAACCTAGAAATGAACTCCTTTGATGCTCTAAAAGTGAAAGTCTCACTAATATGAAGTGTCTGGTTTGAAGCCACACCCTTTGTTAGACACTGTATAGTAAGTCAGTATATATGCTAGTAAGTGACAAATAATGGAATTTTCCAATACTAAGAAGAAAAACAATAACCTGCAAGGATTTTTCTTCAGTTTACTTTTACTCAGCCTTCTGTGAAATAAAGTGCTTAGACAGCTTCTCAACTTGAATCCTTTCACATGAACTTTCTGCGTGTTCCATAATCATAAATATTTTATACAAAGTGCAACAGATAAATATTTCAAAAATGGTTGTAAGGATACAGCTCAGCATCCTGAATTTATATGTTCCAAAGAAAGATCATTAGTAATGCTGATATTAAGCAGTAATTACTCAATATGTAGGTTGATTGATTTCTGCCAAAATGAGTCTATAAAAATCCATTTCTGCTAGTTCATACTAAATGATGTGATGGTTCCAAAATATGTGAACAGCATGCCAGGCTTAGGACTCACATTGTGTGTTTGATGTCGCTTTATATCTTCCGCAGAGTTTGAAAGGACGCATTACCCAGATGTTTTTGCAAGGGAGAGATTAGCGAACAAGATCGATTTACCTGAGGCCAGGATACAGGTGAGGAAGCTCTCAGTCCTCCTCTACAGTCACATTTATTTGTTAGGCCTAACCTGTAACAGAATCCAAATATATAGACCAATGTAGCTGTTAACAACAAGACAAACGGGTACGACGGGACTCTTTGATTGGCAGGTGTGGTTTTCAAACCGAAGAGCCAAGTGGAGGAGGGAGGAGAAGCTGCGCAATCAGCGGAGGTCAGGTGGTGTGACTTCTTGCTCGCAGAGCCAAGCCCCCCTGAGCACTTCCTTCAACACGTCTGTCTATCATCAGCAGCACAGCAGCAGTTCAGGTGTGTTTGTTGACTTAGCTCATACAGCACACGAGGAGCCTGAAAGCAAGACTTTACCTATTCTCTCAATAATTTATGTATTTGGTGACAGGAATACATTAGTAGTTTATAATTACCAGCCTCAGAGCTCCCGCTGCTTGACATTTGCAGGCTGGCAAAGCCATTAGAGGTTCTCCATTAGGGCGCATCTACATTAAAACGTTTGCACTGCGAGATGCTTGTGCGTAAATTTGTGCGCACATGCTCACCATGCGTGCACCCTGTCTCTCTCTCTCTCTCTCTGTAGGGTCCATGTTGAGTCAGGCTGAGTCGTCCCTGCCCAGCTACAGCTCCCTGTCAGTTTTCTCATCTGGAGTCCAGGTTGGAAATTCATCATTTGTCATTCATTATTTATCATCAGCACCTTCCAAACTACATCAAAGTCATCATAACAGATCAGAACCTGTTTATTATCACCTCTAGGCTCTGAAATTCATATTAATTAAAGTTAATAAATGATTCTGCAGCTGATAATAAAATGTGGTCATAGCAGTATTCTTTAATATTACTGGCATATGGCATGCACACTTATGACTGATCAATGATTATTAAATAATGAGAATAAATATATATTACATTAGGGTTTTTAGCTTCTCTGTATGCCAAAATTTGGACATTTTTACAGTCAAATAGATCCAGTCAGTTCTTAATAAGGTTCTTCTCTAATGTTTCTACATGTGGCTTCAAGCAAAGCACCCAATACATGAAACTGGAGATATACACTTGTTTTTCTGACAACTTATAGCTCCTTCTTATCAGAAGAGTTTATTAATCATGTTTTTCAACCACTGAACTGCAAATTCATTTTGCATTAAATATTTTTCATGTGATTATTGCTAAGGGTCTGTCAGGCTGAAGGCCTTGGCAGACTTTGGCATTGTTCTGAAAGCTAAATGGTTTGCAATATTTTATAAAAGCCTTTGAACAAAAGTTTTTTATACAATATAAAATGTTTTTTTTAACAAAACTGCTTTTTAAACAAAACTGCCATCTCTTACATCTCGTGTAAGAGATGGCAGTTTGCATTCACAATCTTTGTCTGGAGCCTGCAGCTAATCCCCACTTTGAGGGATGTGGGATGCGCAGCTCTCTGGTTTTTCAGTGGAATGTAATTCATGTGTGCCAGAGCCTCAACAATAATCCATTAGAAATGTCTACCTTGTCTGATTTCTGCTGAAAATATATTAATTGCAAAGTTTAAATCTTTAAAAAGATTTGAAAGAAAACCTTGACGCTTTTTCAGTATTAAACAAAAGTGTGACGCTGCTGTTGCCACGGCGCCAAACCACACTCCGACCATACCACAAGCCTCTAGCACCTCCATGTGGCTAAACCGAAACTATGTTGCTGTAACTGTTTTAGTGCTACATGGTCTAGTAGACAGCAGTGACTCTGCTTTTAAAAGTAAACTTGTATGTAATGCGTACCAACATCTTTTCTTTCCTCCGCTTCTGTGTCCTCTCTCAGTCAATTCCTCCCCAGTCGGCCTCCTCCTACTCCTGCATGTTACCTCCATCTCCTTCTGCACCGCGCAGTTTTGACTCATCAGCGTACTCCTCCCCTCATCTGCAGTCTCCACCCTCGGCCAACTCCAACACGGGTGAGCGTTTTTTAGCATCACTTTGTCATTTGCTTTATTTCTGTCAGTGATTTCTGTCTGACTGCTTACGCTTCTGACTTTTTTTCTCCTCTATTCAGGGCTCATATCGCCTGGGGTGTCAGTGCCAGTCCAGGTCCCAGGAACTGAGCCGCAGAGCATGAGTCAGAGCCTGGGTCAGTACTGGGCCAGATTACAGTGAACAACAGACAATCGTTGCCAGTCAGCATGATAAGAGAAGAAGACGGAAAAAAGGGCATGTAAAATAAAATCGAGTGTGAAGAAAAGAATATAAGGAAGCACAGGGCTGAGCTATAGAGGGGCCTCGAAGGGGTTACAGACCCCAAAAATGCATTAAATGTTTACAAATTCAGCCAAGAGCAGCTTTGGTTGCACTTAACAGTACTCCGGCCGTACTGGTGTTATCTTAGTATTATCAGGTTGCACTTTTGGATAGTGTATTCATAGCGCTGAGGTCAGGATTAGGTATAGGATCAGTCTGAGGTGTGTTTAGGATTAGAGTCAGGATTAAGTCAGGGTTTAATGTAGCGTTTGATAGACTTTCAAAGACTTAGCTTTGAAACCTTCCAAAATTCCATCACACAGTCTGGCTTTTTCTTTTCTAAGTATATATGATCCAAGAACAAGGAACTAAAAAAGAACAAAGGGGAAAAGACTGGTTACATGTCTTCCTAAAGCTCAATACACAGCTCAGAAAAACCAAAAAAAGAAAAAAGTGTTTACATTTTAGAATTTTGTTGTAAAAATGTTCTTTGTTCGGTTCAGTTTAATGAAATAGTGCCAGTTGACAGCAGAATTCATTCAAGTGGTTTTATATTGTAAGGTAATGGCCCTACAATATTAGTGAGAGGACTCTATCGATTTAACAGTAAAACTTGCTTTTAACCTCCAGCGAAACCACCCTCCGAAAGGTCAGCCATCCACCGCAAGCACTCCCGTCGTTGATCGAAAGAGGGTGCAGGAGACTATTTTGAGTTTTAAATTATAAATGGTTTTACAAATTATACCTGACTTTACTTCTAACCTTCAGCTTTAAGATCAATCCTAAATGCCAGCGTATGTCAGGTGTATTGTGAAGTGTAACCACAGTTTCTTGTTACTTGAGCAGCTCAAAGATATTGTGATAGCTAGCTTCTTCCCTAAGCATAAGCTGTGTGAGGCTACTGTGAAGATTTTAGACTTGCTTACAGCAATCACTTGTACTAAAACTAAAAAAAAAACAACAACAACAAAAAAAACATACCATAACAAGTGTAAATCCTGCCTATCCTGCCAGCAACATTACACTGAGACCACATATTTTTGTACAGGCATCTGTGTATGATGAAGATAAGTGTGAAATACTGTCGGAAGTTATTGGAGGGAAGAATGTAGCATGCTGTGGGCTCATTCATTCTCAAAGCACAAGTTTAATTAGTGATGCTGATGTCAGTACTGGCTGATCATAACATTAGTCTACATAATAATAAAAAATGGCATTAGCAGATTTTTCGGGGGCAAACTGTAAATCAACTACATTTTTTCTCTATTCTATTCTATATGCTGTGGATGTAATTTTCTATTCAATCGATCAAGAAATCAGAAGCAATTCCATAACAAAGTTTGCAGTGATATACACATGATACACCGCATCATAAATATTTATTAGCCTATGACAATCAGTACAAAAACTTAGTGCAAACATTCAAGAGACAATCAAAGCTGGAAGTAGAGGAGAATAACTGTGAAGTTAATCCAACACTGTCAATACAAAAGCAATGGCTTTAACAAATGTGCATGACCAAAACAAGCTGCTACAGACAATCAGCTCCTATCAGAAATGAAATTAAGTATTGTACAAAAAGCTGTTGCTGTAATCTGCAGAGTTTGAACCTCTGCTCACTTTCCTCTGACTACTGGTTTTATTGATGCATCTCATACGAAATGTCTTTCGGCCCTTATTTATTTGTGTTTTCACTCGTTCACATAAGTCCTTTGTGTTGTTTTTGTTGTTGTGTGTTGTGTTAGTACTGTATAGCTACCAAGAGTCAACCCTTTTGTGAAGGCCTTGGATCCCTTTAATGAAAATAAAACTGTGTGTAATGAATCATAATTTAAAGGTCTGCGTTTGTGACATTGTTTCACATTTTACTTGCATGGTTCAAAGTTTTAAAAGAGAAGGATAATAATGATGGTGTATGTAGATTGGTAACAGGCTGGTAACTGGTCATCTGTGTAAAGTAACAACATTATTCAACCCAAAATACAGTCAGATTGGACGACTGGCTAATAAATCAAAGGTTGTTTGCAGTTAACCTCGGCATGCTTGTTGTGCAGCGTGTGCTTAAAAAATTTGAGGAAACTGGACAACTGTTGGACAAAAGAAGTGGCAGGCCTAAAATTTGCTATGTAGAGCAGATGAACAGCTGAAAGTCATGTGCATGAAATGTGAAATATAAATTCAGCAAAGCTCTGACACAGGACCTGAGAGATAGGTCAAATCCTAAAAGATGCATCTGACCCTTCAGCTGATCACTGAAACCTCATCTAAGTAGCTAAATTTAAGTCAAAAAAGCAGGCCTGGATAGAAAAATATACTTTTATGGACTGGCCTCCCCAGAAAACCCAGACCTCAACATTATTGAAGCAGAAATAACAACAACAGAAAGGCAGCCAACATTCAAAGAAGAGGGTTGAATGTCCTACAAGAACCCTGGAGAACTTTTACTGGAGACTACTTAAAGAAATGAGAAGAAGGCTTTTCTAAAAGAGTTCAGGCTGTGTGGAAGAATAAAGGAGGCCATACTCCCTAGATTTGTATAAACTTTGTTTTTGCCTTTTATAACGTATTTCCATGTGTGTATGTTTTGATAAATCGTTGCATTTATTTCCCATTTATCTATCAAAATATAAAGAAATGATGGGTGACTCAAGACTTTTACAGGCCAGAAATATTAGGCTATGTTTCTTGAACAAACAGGAAAACTGTAAACCTGAAAAACATCATCTGTCCTATCCAGCAAGATTGTTTAAACTCAGTTTCCCAGAGTTTACCTTTCAGAATCTTTTGTTCAACAGCATGAATGGAGCAACCACTACTACTAAATATCGAGCAGCTAAAAGACTGATCATTTCCCACAGGGTAGCGACATGAAGTGGGCATGACGGAAACTGCCCTGCCATTAGCAGGGCTGCATTTTTGCGCTAATGGCTCGACTCACTTGGGCCCTGGAGGATGAACAGAAATTAAAGACGGGAGGAGGGGACGACGGGGAGGAGGGGGCAGGGAAAGATAACACCAGTTATGCTTTGCAGAGAGAATGAAAATGTAGACCCACAAACATAATGTGCTATGAGATGCCAGAGCACTCAAGCCAAATGCAGCATCATCCATTCTCCAGAAGCGTAGATGTACACTGATGAGTAAAGGTAGGCAGAACAGTTTTCAGTAGAAATCAGAACTGCATTTCAAACTTCATTTGTTATCATTTTCAGTCAGTCCTGTTGTGAATTTGAGTGTTTAACTAAACTGAAGAAGGGATGCCAGTATTAAAATGAAATCATCATGTTAATTTGAAATTCCATGCGTGGTTTCCATGTGCTGTAAAAAAAAAAAAGGAGAAAAAAAAGGCTCAAATGTAATTAAACGTTTCATCAAATAAATCATATAAGAGACTGAATAAGTGAAGTTGTGTTTTGTTAAGGGTTAAAATTACTGTACATTTCCGACATCCCGCTAAAATGAAGAAACAATTGGATTTTTTGTAAAAGATACATATCAATACAGATGAATCATTTAACCTCTCTTGTTGCTATGAAATGTGGATGCTGCAGTGCCTCTCATTTTTGAAAAGAATTTACATGTTATCTATAAATCAAACCCTACAAATGTGGCATCACTGCAAAAGCACAACATGTCTCTTGATAGGCAATTAGGACTCGTATATATTGCATAAATTATGCTTGAGGTCTCAGACTCCTATCCTGCACAGAGAACAAGAATGAACCACTGGATCTTAGAAGGATATATAATCACACAAAGTAGATCATTGTCCAGGCTCTATTCCTGGACATACTGCAGCTGGTTTTTAGTTTAGTTTTTAGTTTAAAAAAGAAGTATTGCTAGTGATGTAAAACAAAAAAACAAACAAACAAACAAACAAAAAAGGAATATTGCCAGTGACCCAAAAACACGTATTAGTAGTATTGCATGAATGTCTCTACCTTGGTGGGGAAAAAACAAATCCTGTTTTTCCTTTCTTATCTGACTTTACTACTAAAACATCCTCACCTCTCATTTCCGAGGTAACTGGAACGCCTCAAGAGTTCGCTGATCGATCCACCCAGCCTAGTCCCACAGAGACTGAAGCTTAGTGATGGGAATTCCGACTCTTTTTAGAGAACCGGCTCTTTCGGCTCGACTCACTAAAAAGAGCCCACCCTTTCGGATTCCAACCGGCTCTTCGGGTTGTTTTGTTCCTTTAATTAATTTATTATCAACAACAATGTAAAATTATGCACAAAATGAATTACTAATGTAAAAAAAACGTGTTTTTTATTTATATATGTTTATTATATAAATATGCCTTTATTTATTCACTCCATATAAAATGTAAAAAATAAATTATAAAATAAAAAAAACCAACTATTTACAATTCAACTTTTAACGATTTAAATTTTCAGCTTTTTCCTTTTAAACAAATTTAAAGTGAAACAACACAAAACACTGCAAACCACAACAAAATAAAATATAAATTAAAATATGCAAAACGAAAAGAAGATGCACGTTTTCTGTCATATAGGCTTGGGATGATTTTTTGGGTGGGAGTGTTTTCCTGCTTGGAATTGCATACATAGGATTCAGTGCATGAATAAACTTTCTGAATCCTTTATCATCCACAACTGGAAATAGTTTGAAATCACGTGCAATTTTTACCAGGTCTTTATCAATTGAGTTCTGTCTTGCTAGGGTCACAGACTTCTGCAAAAACTGTCTAATAGAGCTCTGGGTTGGTTTAGGTGGTTGTGGTGGTGTACTGCATGATGCTGTAGATGCAGCAGCAGGAACAGTTGCAGTAGACACACTGGCACCTTCATTAATATCAAACTCAACTGACTGTGTTTTATCTTCCCATTGCACTGATGAGTGGACAGTTCTCAGGTTCCTGTGCAGGTTGTTTCTGGAGCCGGCTCTATATGATAACCTTGCAGACTCTACATTCTGCCTATGTATTGTTAATAAAATTGAAATGGTTCCAGATTTTGCTTCTTTTCTTGGTGTCACTCATTTTCTTCACTATACCTTTCTAATGTGATGATGTTGTCTCTTGTTGTTGTCCCTGGCTCTCTTTCCCTCTCTCTCTCCCTCCAGCTCTGTTCCTGTGCTACTGCGAGTGTAACTACCGCCCCTCCCCCCTCTGCTCAGCGCAAACACAAGGCTCACGTGCGGCATGAAGCGAAAAAAAAGTGAGAGAGAGAGAGGGTGAGAGAAAGAAAAAAAAAACCACGGCTCCAAATAAGGAGCCGGCTCCCGTCGTTCACTTCAACGAGCCGGCTCTAAGAGACATTTCGTTGGCGACCGACACATCACTAACACACTGTGTGACGAGCTGCACACAAACAGTGTGTGTTTAAACCCGCTCCTCTGTAGGTGCTGAGCTAACACCTGCACTTAGCTCAAAGGTTTCAGGTTTACAGCGAGCAGTGACACACAAACCTGTTTCACTTGAACTTAAGAAGCTCTGACTGACAGCTGTGTGCACATCTGGCCCGTGGAACCTGTATGAAGCTGAAATGTGGGGAAAGCCTGACACTGAAAAGCTGTTAAACCTGAGCGCGTTATCACAAACTGCTCTTCTTCTTTTGCTGAGTTTCTTCGTTTGTCTCTGGCAGCTTCTGTTTCTTGTTTTTTTTAAACAATTGTGGTTGAGTGCCTTGAACCAGTTGATTTCACACATTCATTTGCATCTGTGTGTGTGTGATAGGTTTAAACATTCAAAATTAAATTCACTGCTCATATTTTTCCACATTTCCTGACCTTGTTTTTATTTGTCTACATTTGAACAGGTGCTGCTTTCACACGTTTTATTCAGATTTTGCTCCTGATAGAAGATATTCTTTATTTTACAGTTAATAACTAAGTTAAACACATCACACTTAAAGACCAAAGCATAATCCACAGATATGTGCCGTATAGATTGATATAGACTGAATACAGGACGTTACACAAAAGCGTCTTTGTTCTCTGTGAAAGAAAGAAAACTGCTGAGACTTCCATCTTTAATATACAGCACACAACAGGAGGTGAAGGATCAGAGGTCAGAGCACTGAAGCTGTGTTGAAGCAGAGTTTCCGTCCTGGATTTTTTGGAGTATTTCTCCGTCTCCTGGAAACGGAGAAAGCAGCTTTCCTGCTGAGCTGTCCGGCCGCTCCGAGGCAGGCAGGAAGCGATCGGACACTGCCAGCACTTCCACGTCAGAGGAGCCAGAGCTGCTGTGAACGGCCAGGTCTGAGCCGCTGCTATCAGCCGGTCAGAGAGCGACTGGACGCCGGCTCACTGTGACGTCTTTGTCAGCGAGTGAAGCGCGCTTTGTCTGCAGACTCGTGAGCGGCGTCTGCAGCTGCTGACATCACCTGCAGTCAGACACGCAGCTCAAGAGAGGAGCTCTGGGAAGCCGTGCATGCTTAAAATGTTGACTGTACTTAAACGATGGACGCCTGACACCACTGCAGGGTATTTATGGTGCAGATTCTGAGGCAATGTCCTGGGTGCGCCGCTTTTCTTCAACTGTAGCTCGATGCATGACTCCGACCTCTGCTGGAAACAGCGGCGTGGACGCTGTCGTATAAGGCAGCTCGGGGAGGGTTGGGCGTGGTGACAGACGGCACCGTCACCGCTCACAGAGGGGTGACTGTGCCACGTCCAGCTGCCGCCTGAAGCTGCACGCGCGCCTTTGTCAAAACACTCATTTTCACTGAAGCCACTCGAAGCTGCCAGCCGAGGATTGGTGTGAAACACACAGCGCAGGACTAAAGATGGACACCGACACCATAATGGAGCCTCTGTGTCCCCTCCAGGCCCGTTACCCGGCCAAGTGGAGTCTTTCTGTTCTGCTCACACTCCTTTAACCTCTGACCCCCTTTAAGGCTGTCGAACAGACGTCAGAAACCTGACTCTGACGAAGGTAACCTGTGCAAAAGTGGTGCACAGGAACCTTATTTTGGGTCCTTTCACTTATTTCCTGCTTTTCTGCAGTGAAACGGACCCAGACCTGGATGGTGTGAACATCTGTCATTCAGACGGGCTCCTGCCGCGTCCACGTGACCTTCAGCTCTCAGCCTGCAGCCGTATGAGCGGCCTTTGTTCCGGGTTCTCCTGGCGGAGACTCGGGATCAGTGTGCGTACAAACAGATCTGTGCATGAAACACCTGAACGCACGTTTCACACCCAAATCCACCTGAGTTTGTTCACATTTAGAAGTCTGTGACAGCACGTGTGAACAGGCAGCCGCCGACGAATGTAAACACGCGTCTTTAAAAATAAAACTAGATCACATGATCCCGGACCTTCACCTCTTTTCTTTTTTTTCTTTTAGTCAGCGCTTTGATTATTTCAGCCTCAGTCACTTTTAAAAAATGTATTTATGTCTCTCACCTTATCATCACTGCTTTCTCTGCTTCAACTGTTTCCTCACAGAGAGAAACTGGGCAGGGCTGAATGCAGGCAGCACAAAGATGCTGGTTCCCAGTGATTCTGATTTACAAACACACATGTTCCATAAATCAATTTCATTATTGTATTTAATCAACTAATTTTTCTGTGTTTGCACATAAACATTAGTAAACGAGGCCCAGTGTGCAGTTCGTTGAGGACCTCACTCTTATTGGTAGACCTCTCCTGTTGATTCCAAACCGTCGTTAAAGGAGCGTTAAACACTGATTGGCTCCCTCAAACGTGCTTCCTGACTCTCCTCACAGATATGCTGCATCTCATCTTTTTATCGCCTGAGCTCGATCGGTTCTCTTCTCCACTTGTAGCTCATTCTTTGCTTCCACACTTTTTAAAAGATGTCCTGTATTCTGATTCCGGGTCTGTGCCGGTGGTATTCGCAGGGTTAAAGAGCACAGAGTTGAAAAGGGGCCTTGTGATAAAGGTTGGGATGTTGGTGACTCGGTCGGCGCGAGCCTCTGGTGCCTCCGAGGCGTCTGCAGCTACAAACAGACTCACATGCCAAACCAACGCCACTTCCTCCCACAGACCGGCGAGGAGGATGGACTGTAGACGGACTGACTGTGGCTCACACGGGGATCCATTAGAATCCATTTGAATCATCCGTCTCACTTCCTGCTCGCTGACTGGAGACGTGAAGGGTCGTGTAATTTGAAGCCTGTCCTCTTCTGCAGCATCCTGATTCTCTGTAGGCTGACAGAGGGAGTGCTTTGACCTTACAGATCTCAGTGTGAAGCTTTCAGGTTACACTTGCTTCCTCTTTGACCTTTGTGCTTTCTACTTTTCTACTTTTGCTTTCAGTGTGATTCATTTCAGGCCATGATAGGTGCTTCACAGGGTTTAGTGGAAGATGATGGGCCGTCCGGGTGTGACTCGCCCAGTTTGGATGAAGCGTGGTCCTGTCACCGAGCGCAAAGCTTTCAAGATTCAGCAGAGGAGCATGCTTCAGACACATCTTTAGATGAAATAAAAGCAGAAGGAGCTCCTGTGGTGCTCTCAGATGTTCGCAGGTTATAACGCAGGAGTAAGAGGTTTAGATTTCACTGGGGGGACGACGTACACACATCCATAATGAAACTCAGAGGGAGGCGGAGGCTGGTGGCTGTCGGAGGGGGGAGGAGACAGACAGCGAGTCTTTGTGGTCCGCTGGACAAAGAGCGTTTCTCAGTTTGGGTTGGCGGAGGAACAGATCGGACTCGGGCGCCGCTTTGACTTCAACTCTGCTTCTCGTTTGCAGGGAGAAGACGACATGAAGCTGCTGCTGCTGCTCTGCTTCGGGGCGCTTCACGTGGGTGAGTCAGAGAATACTTCAGAGCCTCCTCATCATAAATCACCCGGAAGTATTATTCATACAAATTAGAAAGAGTGTGAATCCATGATCGCTGTGAGATGCCTGCTGATCCATTTAGAGGCTGATGGTCAGGTACCTCCCAGCTCACTTCCTGCTTTAAATGATGAAAGTAAAAACTTTATGGGACTGAATACTGCCTGTCCATATTTCAAATATTTTTTCTTTAACTAGATTTAATCATTTTTACCAGAGGAGAAAAAGTCAATACTGGACCTAAATATGAATGAAATTAATCTGTTCGTCTGCTGAGCCAGTTTTGATCCTGTGTTTGGTCTCATGTGGAGAATAATTCACAATGTTCTGCTGTGAAAATGAATACAGCTTCAGAGTTTGTATAATAAAGTGAGACATGTAAAATGTGTGCTTCACGTGTCTCACTGAGGTCAGAAACTGTTGTTGTGTTCGATCATTATGAACAAAGCTGGAAAATGTGCAGCACTGATAACTACAGGCCGACAGCGTGAGCTGGAATAACGTCAGCCTTTGATCGTGTCGCTCACAGGACGAGCGCTGCCACAATGAATGGTTTTATTTATGGTTTATTAGTCGGAAACGTTGCAGGTAAAATGAGGAGTTAGAAATGGAGGAAGTGTGTGCCCAGTTCTTTTCAGTCTTAATGTTGACAACTGAGAGCCCAGCTGTAGGGTTGGTAATATCTCAGTGTTGTGTATCTATGTATGCAGATGATCTCATGCTCTTTAGAGCTAGCAGTGCCAGCCTCACATATGTCCTGCTTATGCTGTGGAACGTGGTGTCAGATATGGCGCCTGTAAGGACTTGCAGAACCAACGAGGACAAACGTCACAGACTTCCAGAGTTGAAAGCGTCAGATAATAACGTTACTGTGTGTAATGTGGTCAGAGATAATGAACATCTCATTACAGATCAATGACAGAGTGAACATCCACATCCTTTAGAGCACGTGTTCACCTGTGTACAGCACACCTGAGGACAGATTATAGCGGGTTTACGGAAACTTCACATAGCTACATGTTATCAGTGTGTTGAGGCTGGTTTTGGTGTATTTTTTCAAGTGTTTAGTTTTATGAGTCTGGAATGAGTGAAGATCGATTTTAAGGACATTTCGGCGCTGTTTGAGAGCTCAGACTCGTGGATGGAGGAGCACTGGAGGGGCCCTGCCCGTCATAGTGCTACCACACCTCCACATAAGCGGGGCAGTAGGTCGCTTTGCCATTGCTGTCAGAGGTGTTACAGACTGTGGAGGGCGCAGACTGAGTCCACAAAACTATAAACTCTTTACCATAAAAACACACTGACTGGACCTTTCTCTCAGACTTGTGTCCAATCAGACTTCTAGGAGCCGCCCCCTGCTGGACAGTAGAAGTAATGCAGGTTTCAGGCTTCACTTGCAGGTTTCAGAGTGGCTGTGGCTCAGGTGGTAGAGCAGATCAGCTACTGATTGGAAGGTTGGTGGTTCGATTCCTGGCTCCCCCAGTCTGCATGCCAAATATCCTTGGGCAAGATACTAACCCCAAATTGCCCTCCGATGCGTTCATCGGAGTGTGAATGTGTGTGAATGTTTATTAGTTGCACTTGAGTTTAGAAGTGCTTGTATGAGTGGGTGTGAATGGGTGAGTGAGGCATGTTGTATACAGCGCTTTGAGTACTCCGGGAGAGTAGAAAAGCACTATATAAGAATCAGTCCATTTACCATTACTTTTCAGACCCAGAAGCTTTGTCCATCTTATATATAGTCTGTGGGACTTTCTCTCTTTGGAAGACAGGAGAATTTTTTAGGGGAATTTTTCAGCTTTTTGTCAGAATTTCAGTTATTCATTCAGTATATTTAATATATAAATAAGTAATGAATTAGTCAATAAATAGGTAGTAAGAACATAAAAACCTGACGTGATGTTTCCAAAATGATAAACCTCACTCGCTTCTGTTCTTGTTCTCCTTTAGGTTATGGACTTCGCTGCTATAAGTGCCAGGATTACACCGGACGCTGCCAGAACGTCCAGGAGTGCACGTATGAGGACTCGTGCATCTCTCTGAGTGAGAGAGGTCAGTTTAACCCAGAGCCGATCAAGGAGAATCGGTCCACTTCCTGTTGGTTCATGGTTCAGAGACTGGCCAGAGCAGACAGATGAAAGAAAACCTCTTTGTAGAAAAGAGCGAGAGTATCGGTTTGGGATTGATATCGGTTAGCTCATCACTTCCTTCCCTGTGTCCTTCGCTCTGGCCTCAGGAGCTATGACTCCTCTGTTATTAGTGCTGAGTCAGCCTGCATTTTAAGTCATCTTTAAAATGCAGGATGCACTTTTCTTTTTCAACTCCACTCAGAATTTTTTCTCCCAGTCAATCATTTTTCTGTGTGTGCGTTTGGTTTTCCAGGTGGGAAGACCATCCGTCAGTGCATCAGGTATACGGACTGCGATAACTCCCGCCTCAGCCAGATGTTTCCGGCCATCTCCGCCTTCACGTACCGATGCTGCAGCAGCAACCTGTGCAACTCCGGCACCGCCTCCACCACGGTCACTCCCCTCGTGGCTCTGCTGGGGTCCCTGCTGAGTTTCTGGTGGTGCTGGATGTGAAGCAGCGTTTCAGTGTTTCAGCCACAGACTGTATAAAGAAGATGGATGTCTGAGCCACTAAAATCCTTCAACCTGCTTTCTTTCTAATGACCAGCAGGGGGCGCCTCCTCTGTCCTTGAGAAAATGAGCATCCTGCTCAGCCGATCTTAGCTCAGTAAACTCTTTAATGGTCTCTGTTGCTGTTTCAGGTCTAAAACTTTATCAAATAAAACATGAAGTTGGTCCTGTTAGAGCCACAGAGGAGCAGGGGGAGTCTGTCATATGATTGAACCTTCACAAACAGGCTCTCACTAACCTGCAGGTGATGTCACTGCAGCTACATCCATCTTTTATATACAGCCTATGATTTCAGGTTCATTACTGATGTCTTTCAAAGTTAACAGGAACTAAAGCAAATGTTGTAAAGAAATAAAAACAAAAACTTTTTCTCCTTGTTTGCTGATTTTTCACTTCATATTCTGCAATTTTAACAATAAATACGAGAGAAAAAAATATTTTAAAAACTGTGTTGCTTCTTTTTTTTAAAAGAACACCTAAACATCTCAACAAAAACACATAGATTCATCCGCCGTTACATAGTCCCTCTGTGGAGTGAAATTATTCTCACCTGCATGTGACATGATCCACAAGCATAAACTAAGATTTATAGATGTACTCCATGATATGTTGAATGTGCACTGCACTGGTGATGACTTCAAACACTCTTAATAACAGCATTAAAACTGCATTTCAGACTAACT